>BHDV01024132.1:150739-169842 GCA_005406045.1 Adoxophyes honmai | reverse complement strand
ACGAGAAGTTTTCTTATAGTTGTGCTTTATACCGCAATATAACCGAGTTCCACGCGGGCGAAGCCGCGGGCAGAAAGCTAGTTTTAAATATATGTATGTACTAAGTATTAAACTATTCGAGTACTTAGCACTAGTATTTTGTAAAGACCCTATTCTACTGGGTGCCGCTCGTGAGGAACCCGACATATTTGAACGAGGAACATAAGGAGAAAACAAATGAAACTAAGTCAAATTATGCGATTTGAAATTTCATTTAGTATGGACACGATCGATAGGTATATTATTTGAATGGTACCCATAATTTATAAAATTATTAAAAATCGCGTAGAACCCACGTATATTTTTTTATAATTTATTATATTAACTATCCTTTAAATCCTATCCTTTTTTTAAATCAAATTATATGACCATCTGGCCCTGTATTCGTGTGAATACGCGGTTCAAATATCTCTCGTGTTCCTCGCGGACTCCTTGTATTGGGATTGGGACAGCAGTGATTGGAGAAAAATAAGTACATATGTACTGTTTTTCGAAATCGTTTGTAATCAATTACCTATATGTATTTACTTTTTGTATATTATTATTTGGAATAAAGGAACTACTACTACTACACTCATTAGCTAGCGCGAAAATGTGGCATCCATCGTCTGGTGTAGGTTTAAAAAAATACGTACCTATGTACCTGTCCGTTTTTCACAGTAATAGGTAGGTACATATTATTTGAATTGTATTTTGTATTTCTTTTTTAGTTAACAATAAATTATGTAACATAGAAATGGTATTTTATTTCCCTCGTTACAGTGTAAGGCCGTGGTCTGCTTCACCCGCCGCCCGCGACCGACAGCGGCCCGCCGCCCGCCGCGTCTGAATGGTATGTTCGGGAATGCTCGGGAGTGGTCGTTTTCGCCCGCCGCGTGCGGCGTTCCGTTTACCTACTATTTTCAGACGCCGCGGGCGGCGGCCCGTTGTCGGTCGCGGGCGGCGGGTGAAGCAGACCACGGCCTTAGGTAGGTACGTGCATTTTTATAATATACAAGTTGTACAAGAACCACCATGCAACCTTTTCAAAGGAAATTTCACTACGATATTCCTTGTTAATTAATTCGATGTTACTATGACTTTGGTGATATGGGTCCATGGTGGCTCATGAATCAAAATCTTTACCAAAAATTGTCAATACCTTCCTAAGTACAATTAAATTAAATTATAGTGTTCTACTTCCTACTTCCATGTAAAAATTTCTCTACTATACGTTGCACCTCAATGCACATTAATAAGAACACATTAAGACCCGAAAGTAATAATATGTATTTAGTTTGTAGTGGCTCCATCTTTTAGTTTTAACAGTTCGCGGCGTGCGTCTTCTGTTTCCACTAACTTACGTCGTAACTTGAGCATAATTGCGTTATTTCTTTTCTGAAACCAAAACATTTTCATTATTGACTTTGTGGGAGACAAATGTTTCATCGCTCTTCAGGTCATTGCCCCCAGTGTTTTATCTACTTTACGTCCCGTACGCAAGTTCCATTAGTTCCATTAGCAATATGTTTAGATTTTTTTTTTATTTCACTAGGGTTTTGAGACGCGTTTTACCCGACTACTGGTTAAAATATTCACGGTCAATTTTCGGCCACCCTGTATAAACACATACAGCTTTCTAAGCTCCATAGAAGTGGTTAGCCCGATCAATAGGGTTTTCTCAGGGTTAGATTAAGTCAATCATAGGCTCATCAAGCGGTGACACCTAATAAGGTTTATCAAATAAGCAATAGATACATTTTCGACCTCCAACCATGTCTTGAATAGGCCAACAAAACAAAAGTGGTTTGTTCTCTAGAACAGAATAACTGCTATCTACTATTACGCACGGTTCTCTGAATCTCGCTGACGATGTCTCTGAAAGCAGGTACCTACATACCTACTTCATTTCGTATTTCAGTCTTCACCCAGACATAACATTGGCCTTAGGAAAGATCTTTGTATGGAGTCTGTAGGGGCACCTAGCGCCATCTATCATCGGGTAGTAGGACTTCTACTGTCAAGAAAAATGGAAGCGGACTTCGATCCCCAGGCATAACGTCGCCCTGGAGAGAGATCTCTCTATTGGAGTCTTTCCCGCAAGTCTTTTCCACAGTCACATTGTTTTTGTCATCACAAGCTGTCAGGGTAATTTATCTAAGTATTTGTTTGGAGGGGTACCTTCAAGACAACGCAGGCCTTTTCAATGGCATCTGCCTCGGCGTCAAGTGTGGCAGCCTGTCGTGCGCGCTGTTCGTTCCTTGCTGCCGCCATTGTCTGTTTCTGTCTCTCTACCTCCAATTCTTCTGCTTGCTTCTCTCTCAACTCTCTCTCGCGGGTTTCTAGCTGTGTGCGTTCTGTAACGAGAAATTATTAATATAATCAATATCGAATATCGCAGTTAGAAACAGAAAATAAACGGAAAACTCGTATTTTAATCGAGTTTTGTCCTAGTTTCAGACTACATAATTCGTAATCCTCCAGAAACGCACGGCATACGGCTTGGCTACATGTCCGCGACACGGCGTCGTAGACATAAAACGACGCGGTGTCGTGTCGGAGCACGACACGATTTTTGCCGTGCGAATCCACGATGCGCGTCGTGAAATCTAAAAGCCCTAACAGACGACGACATTTGGTTTGGTCCGAACCACGAACTTGGTTGGCTCCAAACCAAATTCGAACGTCTGTTCAGCGGTTGGCCGAACATTATTATTATTATTGACGGTTCACTGGTTCGATGGTTTTGCCACCGGATTTGGTTTGGTCCGAACCACGAACTTGGTTGGCTCCAAACCAAATTCGAACGTCTGTTCAGCGGTTGGCCGAACATTATTATTATTATTGACGGTTCACTGATTCGATGGTTTTGCCACCGGATTTGGTTCGGACCGAACCAAATTCGATCGTGTAGCCGAGCCACCAAACCGTTTGGCACTTTATTTTGCAAATCAACCTCCGAGTGTAGTACTTACATGTTTTGTCACAATGGCGTCCGACCAAGAACCAGTTAATATAATAGAAAAAAACTTAATAGTGAAAATGTCGACGTGAGGTAGCACGAAAAGCACTGAACCGTGTTTGTCGGGTGCGATGGTGTTTGGAGCAAACCAAGTTTGTGGTTCGGTACAAACCAAATTTGGTCGTCTGGCGAGCAGGGATCGAATACCGGTATTATTTTCATACATTTATACCGGTATTCAATTTCGGTATCTCAGTTGTATAGTATGTAATATCGTACCTTTGTAGGCTTACCTAAATACTATCTAGGAATACCAAGCTAAAATTCCAAATTAAAAGAGATATTTTAGTTTTTAGTAATACCGGTAACGATCCCTGCTGGCGAGTCGAGCAAACCGTTTGGAGCCAACCAAGTTCGTGGTTCGGACCAAACCAAATTTGGTCGTCTGTTGATTGCTGCTACGATTGACCACCGTAGGTAGTAATGCCGGTGCGTTGCAGTTACCAACTTAGTGGATTTTCCAGTAGATTTAGTGGTTAGTGGATTTTTTAGTGGAATAGATTCTTCCAGTTAGTGGTAAGTTAAGAATTTAACCACTAACACAACTCTTAAAATATTGAACTTAGCACGTGAAGGCAAATTTTGTAATAATAAATAACTACATTCTTTACAAACGGAGCAAGCAGATGAAGCCGATTCGTCGGAAGATGATCATCTTTAGTTAATATCATACTATGATGATCAGATTCACCTGCTTGTTATTGTTTTTTTATTAGTCATGCTTTGGGTTATCTAGAGAAATTGTGGTCGATTGTGATGCCATTAAGTTTTAGTGGTCTCTGGTGGTTCACACGGCTGCATTTGGTGGCTGCGTAAACATATAGTTGGCAACACTGAGCGAAATTGCATTGTAAAAGATCAGGATAAAGCGCGCTGCCCGGTGCAGCGCCGTAGGATTTCACGACACGCGTCGTGGATTTGCACGACAAAAATCGCGTCGTGCTCCGACACGACACCGCGTCGTTTTATTTTATGTCTACGACGGGGTCGGGTTCGTAAGGACGAGATTGCATAACGACTCTATAAGTAAAACGTCTTAGTTGCATAAGGTCATGGTAGCTAAATGTCTAATTATACAAACGTCTTAATAATAAAATGCCCGGGTTTAAGTATGGACTTAGTTCTATTACGTCTTGTTTGAATAACGCCCTAATATCAAAATGTTGCAATAGCAAAACGACTAGGTAGGCATATCGTCAAATATTAATAACGTCTAAATGGCATAACGACTAGATGGTTGAATGACAAGAAAAACTCAGACATAGTTTGTGAAGGAACTCTTTGATAAAGAATAATTCCATAGTCGAGTAGCTGACCATGACGTTTTGCTACTAAGATCATATCGCACCTTCGGTAAAATAAGGGCACAATTGTTGAAAAATCCAAAAATTTGTTAAGTATACACTAACGTAGAGGAAAATTTTTAGAACATTTGTGTATACTTAACTCATTTTTTGGATTTTTCAACAGCTGTGCCCTTGTTCCACCGAAGGTGCGATATGCTATCCGGACACTTTTCCTTATGCGTCGTTTTACAATCAAGACTTATTAATAACTTGGACGTTAACTCTATTAGTAGTGTCCGACCGAAATTTCGGTTTCGGTTTCGGTTTCGGCCAGTTTCGGCCAAAAAATCAAGTTTCGGCCGGAGTTTCGGTTTCGGCCAAAAACGGCCGAACCTTTCGGCCGCGCCGAAACTTACAACATCGTACATCCGGGTCGCGCTCGGCTAACGTCGGGCGCGCTCGGCACAGCTGGCAATACGTGTTGTGTTTGTTTAATAAGTATGTCAAAAACACTGTTTTTATTTTTAATTAGATAATTAGTTATAAAAAAGAAAAAGTGTAAGTATAGATTAGTTACTATATTATACTTGTTGATTTGTTATCATGACCTATGTTATGCACCTTACATAATAAAAAAAGGTTCGCTAAAATGATTATCAAAGATGATCGATTTGTTGAAAATTTTCGGATAACTCACTTTTAATAAATCTACTTTAGCTCGACATGTTTCGGGGTAACTCGTAGCCCTTCATCATCTTCATAATATGGAGGGAATCGAGCTGTGTCTGAAAAGTGGATATTTGGTTTGGCGCGGTGAATATTATTTGCAAATTGATGATGTGGCCATGGGTTCACCGATAGCTCCTGTCACTGCCAATATTTTTATGGAGTGGTTGAAGGATAAAGCCTTAAACAACGCTCCTGTGGTTCCTAGATATTGGTGGCGATACGTGGATGACATTTTTGCCATTGTGTCAAGAGATAGTTTGTTCTTCACAGTGGAGATGGAAAGAGACGGGCATCTGCCATTTCTGGATGTTTTGGTTATGCGTAGACCTTGTGGGAGGCTGGAAACCACGGTATATCGTAAGCCAACTCATACTGATCGTTACTTGAGCGCAGATTCGCATTACCATCCGTGATTACCATCCGTGTCATTAATCTTCTTTGTCCAGAACGTTGGTAAATAACGCCTAGATAAAGCCGCGGCTCCTAGATGAAGGGCTACGAATAAACTCGAAATATGTCGAGCTAAACTCGATTTATTAAACGTAAGTTATCCGAAAATTTTCAACATGAGTGATTCTCACGGTAGTTTAATGTTCAACGCTAACGCTAACTTCTAAAATAAGGGTATGATAAAACTAAAAAAAAAAGGTGAAGGAAGGAAAAAAAAAATGAACTAGGTCTAGTATTCCCTTTAAACTCAATTCGCTTTTAATTTACCTACCTAGTCAATGGTGCGAAACCATTCGTGCGTGAGTCCGACTCGCACTTTGCCTTTTTTTCTTTTTTTTTTAATCCCAATTTCGTGTCCTAATTGGGCCAATCAACTATTTTGTGTTGTTATTCTGTCCCGTAAGTCAGGGGACAACTGTGATAGAGTTGCTTAGAAAAAGGTTGTAATTTAGGTCCCGTTCTATGCTCAGGAGATGCGCCATAAAGAAATGCGTACAACTGTAAAAAGAATCTTAACTTACAGCGGATTATACTCTAGAAAATCACAATTTTACTCGGTTAGTCAGGAGACGTAACCATGGCAACCAGGGACACAAAATAGTTGATTGACCCAATAATACAGGATAAAATGCACCAAATTTCAGTATTTTGTGGAACTTTATATTTGACCACGTGAGTTTCGGTTTCGGTTTCGGTTTCGGCCGAAACTGAAGCCACTGCCGAACATTCGGTTTCGGTTTCGGTTTCGGCCGCAAAACCAGTTTCGGTCGGACACTAACTAAGACGTTTTACTTATAGAGTCTTTATGCAATCTAGTCCTTACGAACCCGACCCCTACGACGCGGTGTCGAGGACATGTGGCCGCGAAACGCGAAACGCGAAACGCACACTCCAGTGCGTCTAGTGTGTTCAAATCGATCATGCAGTCGTTAACGAATTCGTTTGCTGCGACTGCATGATCGATTTGAACGCACTAGACGTACTGAATTTAAGATAAAGAAAGATGTGCATTGTAGATTTATGCATTGATAGTTAGGTAGGTAGTAGGTACCTATAACAATAATGAATATCTAGTCAAAATAGACATACCCCGTCTATACAGCTCATCAAAGCCTTCCTTGTGAACGTTTAAATTATTTATATGACTGCCAACTTTACTCTTCTCGGAAGCGGTGCATATCTCAATCATAGCTAGTTGATGACGCGCATTCGAAATTTGTGATTTAGATTCCTGGAATTGAAAAATGACTTTACTTCCGGGGGAAAACTAGGTAAACCTAGTTACGTAAAAGTCTTTTCAATCATTCTAAATCGGAGGTAGCACGGTCTGGGGCTTGCTTTGATTTTGCCTACCTAAAAATGCTAGAAGTGGCTGCGAGGGGTGAAATAGTCATTGTTTTGTCTGTCACGTTTCGCATGCTTTGCCTACTCCATTTGGGAACACAGACGTAATTTTGTATATATATGTAATGTATAGAAGGAGTCTGCACATTACACCGGCCGGGAAATAAATGTTTCATTCGTACCTACCATCACGCGCGCCACCACGCCGCGCTGCTCCGCTTCTGCTGTCAGTACGTTTAGAGCTTAAGTGTGTCCTTAGTGGTACGTGTCTTTGTTATGTATACCTACCGCTCTCATAAAACGTAGGTAAGTAAGTACTTACCTCCAAACTTTTCATTAAAAATTCTAACTCTGACTTAATCGCCGAAAGTTCGTTAGAAAGAAAACTTGCTGTAACACGGAGGTTGTTAGCGTCTCTTTCTCTATAAATTTGATATCTAGTTACTGAAAATAAACAGTAAAAATTGGATGATACGAAACTATGAATCACGAGTAAGTTTAAAAATCAGTCTTGGGATAATTGAACTACTTAATGAGGTACTTCTAATAAATTAACTTACACGAATTCAATTGAGATTTCAAATCGCATAACTTCTCATCCATTACTCCAGTACTTAAAACAAAAACGACTTTTACAGTGTAATGTTAGTTATACCCACGTTTTTGTTATTAGAGACATAATTCGACTGTGCCGTTTCTATATTTAATTTTCCCGCTTTTTTACTGGCCGCCTATTTTAGGAAGGGCGATAGGGTTGCTGCAAATAAAAAAAATGTGTCGAGACCATAGAGGACAGAAAAAATACTCGAGATCGAGTCTATTCCATTCATTGATGTAGGAAGGTCCTATCGGCCCTTAACATGATAGCGCACTTGGGAAATGTTCGTTTATTAATATAAACCATATCACAAGCCAATAGAGTCCTTTTTCCGTGAAACCCTACATAGAGGCAAGTTGAGGACACGTGAGCCTGCAACAAGGGAGCACATTGTCTCGCTCACTCCTCTTGTCATTCTTGCCAGCTTAAAAAAATCTTTACGTCAAAAAAAAACATCGCTCAAGAAACTTACCTGAAAAATTCATACAATCATTTTATTTTAACGGTTTTGTGTCAAAGAATTAGAATCGCATTAATTTATTTGATTTTAATATACACTTAATTTAATAGACAACATATTCACTATCAAGTCTACTTTTTTTGTAATGGTAACCCCTTAAGTCGCCATAATCCTTACATTGACCATGAATTTTTGCATTATGGGACAGTATTAGGCGTAATCAATTACTATTGAAATTAATTACACGGTTACATTCGAGTAATTGTGATTCCTCGGTAATTCATTACCTAGGTTATCAAAATTACTGTAATAGTCTCCTGTGATTACATTTGTAATTCATTTCTTTGGAATCGGTATTATAAACCGCTGCTGTAAGCTTAATTCTTGAGTAATCAAATACTTAAGTAAAACTACTACAGACTAGATTACTTCAATTAAATGCCAAACCTTTTTAATGTGTCAATTTCGTTAACGTCACTAAAATAAAATCGTATATATGATTGAAGTAAATAAGATTTATACGCTTGTAGATGATCAAATTTAACTTTTAAATGTGCATAAAAATACTCTAACCAACCCATCTGGGAATTTAAGCGTGATGTATGTAAGATTACGACATTGAATGTCCCATATTGCAAAAACTCATTGTCACCCCAATTAGAAAGGGACACGCGCATCTCTTCTTATGGTACTTGTCTTGGAACGGCCTTTAGTGGGGACCTCGCAGTCCTTATTTACTTGGTCCAAGATTCCATTCTATATCTACGCTTTGGCCTATTTCTTGTCTGTGCTCGCACTCGGCTTGACTTCTTTTCTTGTCTGTGGTCAGTCAGACGCATTGAAAAAAAAGAAAAAAAAAGGTGTGCAATGCCAATGCTATTGCTATTCGTTATCGCTCGATTTGTAAGCATGTTGTTTCTTTGATGAGTTTGGCGAATATCCTAGTTAAGTGTCGGGTCCGTCGCAGCAGAAAATGTGATAACAGCGGAGTTTATTTTGGTTAATAAGTGTTCAAGATACGTAATTCTGATGTGTAAATCATCGAAAATGGTGTCCGGCAGCACGAGGGTGATACAGGTCACGAACATCGCTCCCCAAGCGACGAAAGATCAAATGCAGACCCTGTTTGGATATTTGGGGAAAATTGATGATATTAGACTGTACCCAACTATTCGTGATGTCTCATGCCCTGTACAATCCCGAATTTGTTACGTAAAGTATTATGATTCGGCGACGGTGAATGTCGCTCAACATATGACGAACACAGTGTTCATTGACCGCGCTCTCATCGTAATTCCCATGCAATCTGGTGAAATTCCTGATGAGCACCGAGCGTTGGAGATGTCAAACAATGGAACGCTGGTTCCGGGACTTAGTACAGTCGAGCCTCGCCTTCCCGCACACATTATTAATACCTTGGAAGGCGTTCCACCTAGCCAAGTGATACAGTCGCACGACCCTAAGCTTGCTGCAGCGGGGCTGCCGCCTTATCCACCTCTACCGGCGACTTACGATTCTAGAAAAATTGAAGAAATCAGGAGGACAGTCTTAGTGGGGGATGCAGACAATTTGACTCATATGCAGTTGATTGAACACTTCGGACAAGCTGGAGAGGTGAAGTATGTGCGCTATGCTGACCGAGAAGCTGATCAGAAGAAGTATGTGCTTATTGAAATGACGGAGCAAGAGAGTGTTTTGAAAGCCTTACAATTAAATGGTTCAGTTGTTGATGGACATACTATTAAGGTGAGCAAATTTTCATGGTATTAATTAGTGATGCCATAAATACCACATGTATGCCTACAAGTAGCATAATTACAAGCAGTCATGTAGAAAGAATATTTATGTTCTGGATATGTAATTGGTAATGTGTAGAAGCAATATTTCTTTATACCTGACTTGGTTTTATGCTATGAATGTTTTTTCCGTGCATTGCTGGTAGTGTAACTCTGTAATAGTTGTTGTTATTTCCATATCTGTTTAAATGTTATTAATTAATTATACTTAATACAGCCAAGTTCAACACAATTTTGGACACTTGATGTATCACATAAATTGCCATGCTTTCAGGTATACCATGCTACTCAAGCTATCACCAAGCCCCAAACAAAGAGCAATGAGGCAGCGCAGCGTGAGATTGAGGAGGCCATGTGCAGAGTCAAAGAAGCACAGAACCTGATCTCTGCAGCCATTGATCCTGTTATTGGATTACTTTCTAAAGATAAAAGAAGGTTGGTGTATTTTTATTCATGAAGCAGAATTCAATTATATTACAATCTAATTGCTTGCAACATTTTTATTAATCATTCTAATAATGAGTTTGAAACTGTGAAATAATTAAGTAATTGATGAATGGATTATGATTTTGATGAAGTCTGGGGACAATCTAAGGCAACTAAAAAAATAAGTTTAGGTACTACTTTAGACAACCACCAATCTGTCATTATTATACCTCTTTCATCTGTTTTCAAATCTAAAATTATGCTAGAAGTGACTGCAAAGAGTGAAATAATCTACCCCATTTGGAAACACAGGTATGATTATGTGTTTCCCTCTATGGTTCCACTTTGTCAATGTCAGTGTAGGTGATGGGCTAGCAACACCTCACTATTATAGTACCTCTTCCATCTGTTTTCAAACCTGGAATTATGGTAGAAGTGGGGCTACAAAACGTGAAATAGTAAATGGTTTCGTCTATGCAGTGTTTTGTGTGCTCTGCCTACACTTTGTATAAACACTAAACAGTGTTTGTCAAAAAGTGTTCTCATGATTAAGGCATATAGCGAAGCGTCATAGAGTGAATAACGTGGTTCTGGTTTTACCATGTATTTTCTGCAATTTGGTATGGGATGGTAAGTTCAGTATACACATACTAGAAAGAAATGCAATCAGCCCAAATGGTTTAAAACAGATATAATTGAAACCAATCTGCTTTATTGTGACAATCAAACCGGCCTTACAACAATATAGCTCTAAAATACTAATCAATCATTGAATGGTTTACAGAACCCGGTCCCGGTCCCGTTCGCGGCGGCGCTCTCGGTCGCGGTCGCGGCGCTCGCGCTCGCGGCACCGCGGCGGCAAGCGCTCGCGCTCGCGCTCCCGCCACCGCTCGCGACGCTCCCGCTCGCGCCACCGCCATCGTTCAAGGTAAATATCCCAGTTTGGCGCCACAACCGCCACTCCGAGGCAGAAAAATAATCGTGTTTTTTTTCTGTCTTCCATAATCTTTAAAATATACACAGTGTTTTGAAAAACCAGGTAAAAATGTAAATTATTGAAGCGAAAAATATTGTAAACCCTAGTAAGCTCTCACTAAATACAACTGAAGTTATCATGGATTATTTAACAGAGTGTTTTCTTTGACGGATTTTAAATTTTTCATTTGATAAGGTTTGCAATAAGAGGCTTTTTCAAATATTGTAAACAAACTCCTTATAATGGAGCATTCAACCCCCTTTCTGCTTTACTCGCATTTTTGCATTTAGGTTCACTTCGTCCACATTCCCATTTCGTTCATATTCCTACTTCGCCCAAAATCCCACTTAGTCAACATTGCCATTTCGTCCATATTCCCACTTCGTCCTCTTCCCACTTCGTACACATTCCCACTTCGTCAACATTCCCATTTCGTCAACATTTCTAGCCAATGCGGTTTTCGGTCACCTCTACCCTCGAGAACATTTAGTATGTTCATAGAGCAAACTTTTAGAAAAAATCAATTCCATTGAATTTTTTATGTTGTGGCTGTGGGTGTCTTGGAAATGTGAACGAAATGGGATTGCGGACGAACTGGGAATGTGGACGAAATAGGAATCTTGACAAAACGGGAAGTGGACGAAATGGGAACGCTGACAAAATGGGAAGTGGTCAAATTGGCGTTTGCGGACGAAGCGGGATTTTGGACGAAGTATGAATGTGAACGAAATGGGAATGTGGACCAAGTGAACCTAAACGCATTTTTGTAACATGTTGTATAATATCCACAAATAACGCAACAAACTTACTAGGCTATTATTTTTAGGGTTCCGTACCCAAAGGGTAAAAACGGGACCCTATTACTGAGATTTCGCTGTCTGTCTGTCCGTCCTTCTGTCACCAGGCTGTATCTCACGAACCGTGACAGCTAGCAAGTTGTAATTTTCACAGATGATGTATTTCTGTTGGTGCTATAACAACAAATATTAAAATCAAAATAATAATGATAATTACGGGGGGCTTGCATAGAAAAAAAAATGTGTTTTTTTGGTACCTAACCCTTCGTGCGCAAGACCGACTCGCACTTGGCCGGTTTTTATTTCAGTTCCTATGCTATTGGTTAGTTTGAAGCTACTAAACTAAATTGAAGACGCGAGTCATCATCATTGTTTCTGTTTTCAGGTCGCGTTCCCGGCATCGTAGCTCGCGGCGCTCGCGCTCTCGCTCGCGCCACCGCGCCTCGCGCTCCCGCCGCGAGCGCTCCCGCGACCGCAAGGACAAGAAGGAGTCGACCGACAAGCCCGCCGAGAAGGCCAAGTCGCCGCCGCCGCCCAAGGAGCCCGCGCCCGACGACGCCAAGCCCGAGCCCGACACCAACGGCAACAACGCAGAGATCAAATCTAAAGCGTCCACCCCTGCCGAGGACAAAGAGAAGGAACCTGAAAAGGAGAGGTCCCCGTCCAAAAAGAGGGAGCGTTCCCGCTCCAAAGAAAGGAAGCGAGACCGCTCGCGCTCGAGGCGCCGATCACGCTCGCGCTCGCGGAGAAAGCGCTCGCGCTCCCGCCGCCGCTCTCGCTCTAGGAAACGTTCCCGCTCGCGGGAAAGGAAACGGTCCCGCTCTCGGGAGAGGAAACGCACGCGCTCCCGCGACAGGAAACGCTCCCGCTCCAGAGACCGCAAGCGCACTCGCTCTCGCGACCGCAAACGCACGCGTTCCCGCGACCGCAAGCGCTCGCGCTCCGGCAGCCGCCGCTCTAAGAGCCGCTCCCACCGTGACTCTAAAACACCCCATGATCGTCGCTCTCGCGAGCGGAGCCCTAACCTAAGCACTATAGAAGAGAAAGAAGTCACGATCGTCGAAACAAAAGCCCCCGACGTCGCCGAGGATAAAAACTCTCCGGACAACATGGACATTTCCAACTCTCCGTAAATTGCTGTGCTCTAGTGTAGACATTAAGACTTCTACTTATCGGGTTGGGATGCCAATTTGAGATGAATGTAAAATAAGTCATTTTCTTCCTTTAAGCAATCAATAAATTAATTAGTAATAAATACTTGATTGTTTTTTTTTTGCAACCTAAATCCGACTCGAATTTCATGACGAATCTACCATATTATTGAGATTTAATTGCATTTGAGTATGCTGCAGCTGGGCAGTCAGTTATCTTGTGGTGGTGTAACCATAATGCAGGGTCCGATTAACACCTTCAGGACCCGGCTCCCGGGTTCTTCAAAACATTCGCGAGATACCGAGACCCCGGTAGCCGGGTTCATTTTGTACTAGCTATAAACTACTCAGTTCCGCGCACATGTTTTAATTTTAAGGCTTGGTCGTGAATGTTAAATCGCTATCACCATGTTTCTCTCAAAGCAATATTGTTACCACTGTTATGTTCGGTGTTCACCTTTAGCCTCCGGGTTGGCACCTGGTTATGTGGAATGTCAAATCCTCGAAAGCAGGTAGATAGTTTCGCACAGCTATTGCATAATTTTCTATGTGGAATGTTTTAGGCTACAGGCTAGCAACCTGCCAATTTAAAACTAAAAAAATATGTACACTACAAGCCACGAAACGTGAAATAGTCATAGTTTTGTCTATGTAGCGTTTACTATGCTCTGCTACTCCTTTTGAGAATGAATGAATGATCCGACCGATTTCGGCCATGGCAACCACGTTGAGGACTCCTATTCCGATTGGCGCTCGTGCGCCCTGAGATGGCTTATATAGCCTATCTTGGCTGCAAACTTACGTCGATATCGCTGGCATATGAGCACGCCGCCAACATAGTTATAGAAAATGGCAGCAGGTGGCCGTGCCTTAAACTCTGCGCGCTTATCGTCGAGGTCAATTAGCCGCCGACCTGCGAACTCGCGAACTTGCTTCAGCACAAACCTGCGCCATTGGGGCCGCTGTGCTGCCTAACAGTGGCGTAGTTAGGTAACCAAGGGCCCTGGGGCAAATAAAAAAATTGGGCCCCACACCTATAACTGATTATTGTGGCGTAGCTAGTATGGGTGGCACCCCCCCCCCCTAGAATTCGATAGAAACGGTTCGGGGGCCCCCTGTGCTTGGGGGCCTCGGGGCACTGCCCCGCCTAGCCCCTTAGTAGCTACGCCCCTGCTGCCTAATGTTCCCATCGAGAAGGCTCTATTTGAGAATACAGGCTTCATCTATGTATGTATCTATGTATTTCCTGTATGGTATCGGGATAGAATAACACTTCTCCATTTCTTCCGTGGATGTCGTAAAAGGTGACTAAAGAAATAGGTTTAGGTATGCTTTAGGGCCTAAAGTTTAGGCGACAGGATAGCAACCTGTAACTATTATGCTACTATGGGAAATATAGATGATGAAGAAAGACGGGATGTAGGCTTCCATTTTTTTTGACAGTAGAAAATAATAATGTAGTATTAGAAAATATTATGCTAGAAGTGGCCACGAAACGTGAAACAGTCATCGTGTTGTCTATGTAGCGTTTTGTGTGCTCTGCCTACCCCGTTTGGGAATACAGGCGTGATTGTATGTATGTAGAAGTTCTACTACTCGATGATAGATGGCGCTAGCTGTCGCTACACCACCTCTTCCATCTGTTTTCAAACCTAAAATTATGCTAGAAGTGACTACGAAGCGTGAAATAGTCATAATCATGGTTTTGACTATGTCACGTTTCGTGGGCTCTACCTACCCCATTTGGAAACAGGCGTTATTGTGTGTATGTATGTATGTAATGGTATTGCATAATGCATGAAATTATGATGCAATACAATACATTATATTTATCTGTCTATGTCTCATCTCATCTACTTGAAACCAAATATGTACCTACACCTACTATACACATACGGCATACATATACCAGGGGTGGCCAACTGGATTCAATTGGACCCAAGATCTCCTGTTTACCTACTAACGAAACCATGAGCAATCTACCAATTCTTTTATTATATCAAAAATCAACCTCTACTTTATAGGCCACTTTGAAAGGACCATTTCATAGCAGATTTCTGTTGTATAGGTACTCGTAGTTAATTGTCTTACAGACTTGCCTATGCTGACTGATCTGAATGGGACATCTTGATAGTTTTCAAAAAGCAAAAATAACAAAACATGAACAACGAAATGTTCCACAGCTTAATTCCAATGATAGACACCCTGCTTTTCACTTTTAATATGTCGATTATTGGTGCAGCGTCGGGCACTTAGTCCTCGACGATACTATTAGATATCAAAAAAATTATCTATGTGCTCCTTGTCCGCACATTCAAAAGAGCGAGTGATTTTAGTGCATTACATATTTTCCATGTGGAAAATGACATAACTGTGATGTACAAATAGACTCTCTATCAGTAATTAGGTCCCTGTTAAATAATTCGGCATGAATCGGCCAATAATAAGTATTAATTGTGCTAGGTACCTTGCGTCCGTAGAGTAGGTACAGTCAAGGAAATTGATTACTATGCCACTTTGTACCTTTTCACAATAAATGTCACTGTGACATACCATACTTTCTACTAATCAAAGCATTATGAAACTCACTATGAAAAGGTACAAAGTGAGACAGGTATCAATTTCCTTGACTGTACCTACGTTCTGTAAAAATAGTACAAAAACATAGAACCAAATATCTAGGTATTGCCCGATGGAAGTTATTGCTGTAAGAGTCGAATTAACTGAACGACAATAAAAGTCTCGGAATAAGTAACTATTACTAGCTTTTTTCATATGAAACATTGATTTACATTGGTAGGTAAGTACTCGCGAGTTAGAATTGACTTATTCCAAGACTAAATCTTATTTTTAACCGACTTCAAAAAAAGGAGGAGGTTCTCAATTCGACCTAATTTTTTTTTTGTGTGTGTTGTTACTCGATATCTCGGAGACCCGTGAACCGATTTCCAAAATTTTTTTTTTAATCGAAAGGGTATAACTCTGAATTGGTCCCATTGGCACGAAACCAGGATCTGATGATGGAATCTTGGAGAAATCGAGGGAACTCTTCAAATTTTGTATGGAGGTGTACGGCGTTTTCGGTAATTGGTTGTTGAAGTCAAGAATTTACATTCAGTAAACAGAATACTTTCAAAATATTGCTAATTTGAAGTCGGTTTTTTTTTGTTTAAGGCGAGGTATTCCAAGGGAGACGGAATTGAAGGTTGCAAGATCTAATGTTTTACATACTTTCTGCTAAATGACAGTCTTGAAAAAAATATATGTTATACGTAAAGATATTGCCTAAGGAACGTGCTAATTGGTTACACGATAGGATGTACTTTCCTCGATCATATTAATTCTCGAACACAGGCAAAAATAAAAACTAAAACCCATTATTTGGTGTTTATTCTTTTTAATTTCTACATAATTTTTATATGGAAATATTTATCTTTAAGTACTACAGAGAATGTGCTAAATTATAGTTTTCAATCGATGTTGTTTATTTTTTAAATTCATATTTATTCTAAAACTTGACCGCGTGCCCAACGTATTGACAACCTGCCGCGTCGCCCGCTACCCCGCCTTCGCCTTCTTTTGCGCGAGAGGGGCGCGGGGTACAAATCTAGTAGAACCTCGCCTTAAAATTATTTATTTTGGTTTGGTTGAAAGCAGGCTAAATGCCGCTACATTTTTAAAACTTTTCTTTTGATTTTTTTTTTATGATAAACTGCCATTAACATAAATCATTGCCTTGTTTTCATTTTTTAACCGCCACACCAACGCAAAGTTATATTTGACCTCTAACTCTCTCTCTTTGTGTGTGTGTTTGTGCTACATTTGTACGGTATTCTTAAATACACTCATTCCAGGTTTTACTCTTTGCAAGCTTACGAGAAAAAGAAGATATTAAATTGGTTTATTTATAGAAAATGCGTCATAGATTCAGCTTAAATATTCCAGGAAAGCGGGGTTTTTCCATAGATTGCATAACATATGAAATTATGGCGCAACATCTATTGCACAACATTGAGAAATAATTACACCTTATTGTGAAATCAGGCGCAATCACAGCTGTGGGTATAAAAGATATTTCACAGGCGTCCAGCGGCACAGAGTACTTTTGTCCTCGGACAATCCACATCACTAGATAGGTATAGGTACAACCAAGTGCCTGACGATATCAAAAATCCAATAGCCTACCGGAAAACTGATTTACCTACGCTCACTCAGCGTCTTCTAATAACTGGAAGAAACTTTTTCTGTCTACAGAAGCGGAACAACCAAGAAGATGGACGCAGCTATCACTGTCCAAGTCCGTAATGCCGACCCGACTCCAGGCGACCAAGGTGAGGATTCGATTGTAGCAACATCGGAGCGCCGGTTGAGGTGTAGGGATCGCTCGAGAGATCGTTCGCGGTCGCGAAGCAAGTCCCGCGGGCGTTCCCGGGACAGGTCCCGCGGTCGCTCCAGGGGAAGGTCTCGCGGTCGCTCCAGGGGAAGATCCCGCGGCCACTCGAGGGGTAAATCCCGCGGTCATTCTAGAGGGCGTTCCCGTGCAAAGTCTCGTGATAGATCCAGAGGAAAATCGAGGGGAAACTCTCGCGGAAGATCCAGAGACAGGTCCCGGTCCGGAGACCCGGGAGACCGCCGGCGTTCGCGCGGCGGGAAGAAGTCCCGTTCCGGAGAGCGACGCCGCTCCCGCTCTAAGGGACGCGGCTGCTGCGGCTGCCACTGCAAGAACAGAGCTGGATAAACATCACCCTAATCAAGCTCCTCAATCCAATACCGGATCAAAACAACATTTAACTATTTAGCATCGCGCATCTAGCTTCGTAGCAACTTACTAGACAGTAGATCTATGTTAGAATTAGCGTCACTCCTTATCTCTCTCGATTGCTGCACTTCATTAGTCACAGCTATAAAACAATGTATTATACGATCGAACTTCGTACAGTTCCACGATTGCAACGTAGAATCAGTCACAGATAACAATGTATTCGATCAGTTTACAGCTAGTTGATATACAAGTACCACCCATTGTTTAGTTTAACTAGTGTTCGATTGTTTAGTTCCGCGCGGGCAGATGTGAATTCTGTTTTATGTATTTTAGGGGTACGTGTCCCTGGCGACGTACATCCACTACTTCGCGCCGGGGAGCCTGCGGCTGCAGACGCGGGCGCGTAGGGTGCCGCTGTACCGCGACGCTTTGCGGCGCTGGCTGCCGTCGTACAGCGAGGCCGCGCGGCGCTGGTGGCCGCTGTACCGCGCCGCCGCGCTGCGCCGGCCCGCGCTGAGCCGCGGCGGCGCGCGGCGCTGGCTCCCGCGCGGCGAGGTTCCCTACCCCGGCTACTGCCGGGCCCCAGGCAGCGACGTCTGCGTGCCCATCTTTTGTAATTGCGAAAAACTGAAGCAATTATGGGACGATAATAAGAAAGAGAAGAAAGAAGACGACACTGATGGCGCTAATAAGAAGAAAAATAGCTTATGACCTTTACTTAAGTGTGTAATAAAAAACCGGTATTGATTTTGTATGTTTTATTTTCGAAATAATGTTTTAGTATAATACATGTTTTGATATATCTACATAGTACAATATTATTATAGCTACATATTTATATGTCTTAAGTATAGTATAAATATTAACATTCCAATATAGGATCTCACTATAAAATTATTACATACAATCAAAATGACTCGCTGATGTAATTACAGGGTGAAAATAAATTAGGTCCTGGGGAGGCAGCTGCGTTGCGCTGGTAGACTCGAAAATGACGTGTAAAAGTGCTCTTAGGAGCCTATTTGCGTAAATAAAGTTTTGAATTTTGAATTTTGCGTTAAATCTTTAAGGTAACTCATTTTGTAAAACGTTCGTTTATTTTCAAAAATAAGTATAACCGCATCTACAGTAACCTACAACATCATGAGTTTTCTTACCAAGATTTAAGGACGCTTTTTGTCATCTTAAAATTCACGCTCTTACTTAAATTAATAATTTTAAACAAAAAAAAACCGACTTCAAATTAGCTTTATCCTGAAAGGAAACTTCTGTTTATGTACATATTTAC
>BHDV01024132.1:102082-136350 GCA_005406045.1 Adoxophyes honmai | reverse complement strand
CCCCCGAAAAGTTCAGGCTCCCATACAACAATCGTGATTTTTATGTGTCCGAGTCGCACCTGGCCGATTTTTTTTTCGTCAAACCCCCCCGAAAATACATCTTCGCAGCATAGCCCATCTCTGATGGAAAGGCAGCCTATGCGCCTCGGCACGTAGCGCGCCACCGCGCTATCACTGGCCTCTTTGCATCGCCGCGTCGCGTCTCGTCTCGATGTGAACTGACCCTTGCGCAACAACTCGAAGTTTGCGCCACTTTGGCCATCCAAAACACCAAAATTCTTACGATCTTTTATTGGTTTTATTTTATTTAGTTAAGACTGCACGGAATTCTGTTTATTAAAACGGTACTATAATAAATAATATCATGCAGGTTCTTCAAAATTTGCTCTGCACCGTATATTGTAAGGTCTAGAAATAAATTAGTTATGTGATACTTTTCGATTTTGGGCTGAAGAATTAAATAAAAACACCAAGTCAGTTCTTAAAGTTATTCTTAATCATTATTTCTTATTCAGGACAATTTTTTTTTACTTTTACCGATATTCCATTTTTGTCATAAAATAAAAAGGATAAATATTATAGCAGTGTTGAATTTACACTCCAAAGAACCAATTTTTCAAAATGTAATACAAAAACCTTCACCCACTGACAATAAGAAACTCTAAAAAGTGGGTACCATGCTACTACTACTGCAAAGTTACTATACGACCTGCCAGTATAGAACATAATGTCTTACAACAAAATGGAAATATTACTTCAATAACGAAACACAAACAATACAACACACAATATACAAGAAAAATACTGTGAAACAAGTCAACAGAAAATCTTGAAAATCGCAGCTAGCATTTCTAAACCAGTCCTAATGAATTTCATACGATACCATCAATTTATTGCTGCTTTTGTTACCTTATGCGATATGAATGATGTTACAAGAGTTGATCACCTAACAAAATAAATAGGCATACCATTTCTCTCTTCAAAAACCTAGAATTATCTACATTTAGATACAATTCACACATTTCAATAGAATTTCTGAGCTACTGAAAATAGTTTGTAGTCATTTTCGTTAATATTTCCCTTACAAACTAGTTCAATTTCAATAGACTTAAAATATTATCAGAATTTGCTTCTTTAATTTTTATTTAATCATATTATTTATATTTCTATACTCAACAGCACAACATCATGTAGTGAGGGTACATATCGTTCATTCAAGACGTCCGGTAAGAACTGGTATGTGACGTCCTAATGCACAGCGAAGCCTGTGCGGAGTAATAGAACGATTAACAACATACTCTAAAAATAATGAATGCCAAGTAAAGAGATACAAAGGTGGTTTAATCCAGTGCGGTGGTCAGGTCGCGGCGGCGGGCCGGGGCTAGGGCCGGAGCCAGTGGCCAGCTGGCCGGTAGCCGGTGGCCGGGGGCACGCAATAAGCTAGCTACGCGGAGGCGGCGCACCGGGCCTAGCGCTCCGGCGGTCGCGGCGCCCACCGCACTCAGTACGGACTGTAATAACTGCCGCGCCTCATACCTCTGCGAACAAGGCACGACATTAATGTCTATCTACTGTAATCTACTGGTTACCAATTATTTGATGCACATGCAAACAGCCCGGACGTGCAAACTGAAAATAAGGAAGTGGTGAAGGTATTAAAAATACATATTTTGTTATCAAAAAACTTTATTTGACATAATAGAGTAGAGTGGGTAAAAATATTTTTTCTTTTAACAAAGTAAAAATAAATGATCTTTTTAACAATTCTACATTGTACTTCTACCAACAAAAGATGTCACAAATGACCCACATGCATACCTATCATACTATAAAACGTAGTTTTCCTTAACATTCAAAAGTCACATAAGATATTGCTCAAATGAAATAAAAAGGCCAGTTCGTCTCCAGTGGACCACTGTTGTGGCTAGAACTGCAGTCATATTGTAAATGAAGCCAAATAAGAGCCACGGATAATATCATTCTCTACCCAAACACTATTAAGTCGAATTACAAAATAAAAAGTAGAGCTACAGACAAAGAATGAATAATTTACGAAATATAATAAATAAAAGTAGGTATGAAAAGCATCATTCTCTTCTTACATAATAGTAATTTTAACCATAGAAAATAAAATATGTAATCATAAAATTTTAAAACCAGGCAAATCATGGACAACAAACTGTTTGGCTCCTATAGATAGGTTAACTAAAGCAGGCACGTTTACCATACTACCACCAATGCAATTTCACTATAAATATGATGACTTTGATTGAAAGTTTTATAATTTTAAGATATGTATTAGCAAGGTTGGGCGGTTTGTGGATGTATGTTGGTAGTTTTAAAATCAATTTATTATGTTATTGCTTATAAATATGTAATCATAATCAGAATGCCAATGCAAGTCTGATTAACACGTGATTGACGGTAACGAACGAAGGCAAAAATATTACTCTATATTTATAAGTCAATAAAAGCAACACAATAACTGTCTCTTTCATACAATACTCATATAATGCGAGATAGAGGGACCAGTAGCCTATTCTTGTAGCCCATGCAGTGCAAGGTCACGTCACAGACAGTACACAAGCGCAACGTATAAATTTGTCGAACGTGCCGGCTTTTTAGTTGACCAACCTGTACTATATGTGTATTTTTATTTCTGAACCATTCATTATTAACTTGACGAAGCATAGAAACCAAACAAACCGTTCCGTCAATTCGGACGTATAATAGTCTTTCTTACAATACATTCCCAACGTATTGTCCAACTCGATGACCGGTGCAGTCACAATATTTAGAAAATCGAAATTTTAATCGGCACCAGTTAACAATAGTTTTGGATAATACGTGGTTCAGCCCGACATCGAATTTTAACGTTCGATCGTTCGCCCCAATCGCTATCAAATAAATACATAAAATCGAGCAGAGCATAACAAGAAAAGAAACTATCTAACATAATATGTATACAGAATCATGCACAACCTTTACAAAAGATACAACATTGCGTACAAGATACGCGTAATTCGATGTAATAGTGCGAGAGTCGTTGGTGTAGTTAATAGGGGTTGTACCTTCCGCGGCGGACGGGCCGGTAGCCGGAGTAGTAGGACGAGAAGCCGCCGCGGAAGCCGCGCCCGCGCCCGCGCGCGCCGCGCGGCGGCCGGTTCGTCGACGACAGCCCCGGCTTGTTCGTGCGCTTCGGCATCACCTGCGCACACCACGTCCCATTATTACAATCGGATACAATCACATTCAACTTTTCACATCAGACACACAGTTTCTAATTACATATTCTCCATTTTATTGGTGCTATATGTAATATGTATATGGTAATTTTGAATGAAATTGGGTATAAAACAAAGCAGTGTTCTCTATACTCAAAACAAGTAAATTTGGAATGGATGAACCTGACACCCAGGATTAACACATAGGCTACTTTTTATCTCAAAAAAGTATTTAGATCCTGTAGGATGGCAATAAAACGACCCTACACAGACGGTGTTGCAGGCAACTGCTACTATTAGGTAAATTAATACCTATTTTTCATGTTAGTGAGGAAAATGGGTTATTAAACAAGTCAAAGTGTCTACTATACGAGTTTAGATTACACACAATAACATGTCCTATAATGACAGCCAGATTTTGACATTCACTCTTTCAATTCATTCAATCTCCAACTCTTGTGGAACTAGGTATATGATTGATTGTTTGTACTGTACCATTTGTCCTCTTTAAGAGAATCAAACTTGAAGTCAATCAATGAAAGTAGGTCAAATCTGTCATGCAAGATTTGATCTGAACAAATTCCATACAGATATAAAGATTGCATGTTAAACAAAAACATTTCAAAAAAATTACACACATACCTTTATTTGACGCCCTCTAAATAATGACTCGTCCATAGCCATAGCAGTCTGAACACTGTCTTTGTCACCAAATTCTATGTAAGCAAAACCCTTTGGGTGTCCATCAAACTTATTACATAAAATCGTAACCCTGAAAACAAATAAGTTCTGTTAGTCATGGTCTGATTTTTGCATCTTGAGCCCTTTAATTTATCAATTTTCTAAATATTATAACTATACATTCTGCAAATAGACCTCAACTCAGATAAATATATTGAATAATTTATGGTTAAGAATTTAATTAGCACAAGACTACTTATATATATTTTTCATGAACAAAAAAATTAAGTGCACTATTCGGCATCACAACACGATTTTAGAGATAGTCAGGTAAAAACTATGCAGGAATTCACTCTTTAAAATCATGCTAAGCTTGATGCTGAATAGTAAAAGTAAAAAATATTAATGAATAAGATTTTACCTATTTATGGAGCCACATCCATGGAAGTGCTGTTCCAGCTCCTCAGCTGTTGCTCCATAATCCACATTGCCAACATACACTGATCTATTGTCAGCTTCAATTTTCTCTTCAATTGACATGTTGAGAGGGCTTGCTGTATAAAACAATAAATGTTAAATCAATTTCGATTACATCACAAGTTTAACACCAAACATGTAAGTATCACTGAGTGTCAAAAAATATATGACAATGTTTTAAAGACTTAGACAAATTTCACTGGATATTTTATGTCTCATAAAAGTCATAAATCACTTCAATGGCACTCTGAACAGTATTAAAATTTATTGCTTATCCACCATCACTTCACCTTCAATGAATTCCAAGCTTGAATTATTCACAAATCTTTGGGACAAGACATTTATGTTACTAACAGATAATTAACCTTCAGAACTTGTTATATAATTAGTTGAAATAATTAGGTAATTACTTTTGTTATTACTATTATTAGGATTAATTAGATAAATAGCAAACAATATTAATATCATATTAAAGCATGACTAAGCCCCATTAGATATAAATATGAAATTAGACAAATAGCAAATAATATGAATTGCAATTAGAATCAATAATTAGTAAATATTTTAGGAAAGTACTGTAAATCACTTTTATTGTATCCTCTATATTTATGGTCTCAATAATTAAGTTTCCTCTGCTTCTCAAAGGTTGGCTGTAAGAGGTCTAAGTCTAAGGTATAAGTCCACCTTTGTACTATGCCATTTCATTTGTATAAAAGTTTTTTTTTTTGTATTTTGTGTTCTTTCCTTTTGTACAATATGTATAAGGCTTAGTTACTTAAAAAATGGGATTTCATAAGAATATCTGCTTTAATCTTAAAAGACCTGACTCTAAATGTCAAATTTAGAGCCTCAGGCCCCATACTCTGAATAAAGAATTAATTTGTCGAGCAATGCAATGTCAATATGACGGGACTTACTACTTCAAAGTACTTTAATATTAAGTTCTCCAATACAATGTATACAATTTTAACAGATGTGACAGTCATACCAAAAAAGTCTTCAACTACAAGTTAAACATTTTTCAACTCTATTTCAAACTTGTTTACTAGTAAGATTAATAATTGGAATATTTTGTACTAGCAACACAGTTCAAATTTAAAAATGTGTTGCTAGCAAAAAATATTGCAACTATTTTGTCTTATTTCAGAAATTGCCGATTTGAGACAAGAAGAGGCTAAGAAATGAGAAATAATAGTGGCTTGATAATATGATTAATATTAATACTGACTATTTTGTGTGCTATACCTACCCCTTGTGTGACATATGTGTGATTGTAAAAGTTTCATAAAATACTTACTCAAGCCTGGAGGGCTGCCCATGCTCATTTGTTTGTCCACCTCAGTCTGCATCTGTTTGAGCTTCTCTGCTTCTTCCTCCATCTCACGGACCCGAGCCTTGATGGCTGCTAGGTCGGGGACCTCTCCACCAGCTGCTTCATCTCCACCCTATAAATTAAATTGATGAATATGAATGCTAAGAAATTTTGTTTCAGTAAGCAGAGGCCTGACCCCAACATACTTTCTCATAGGCACATCTTGAACTATTAAAAGTATTAAACAACAACTAATACAATTGATGATTGTCTATAAACAAACAAATAAAAGCAATTATTAAACCAAATTTAACACTTCACCTCTGGGATGTGAAAAATATATAGTTTACTCTTGTTTCTTCCATTTCAATGTCTACAAAACATACTTATTATTTATTTATTTAATTTAAAGTAGCACATATCTGTGTCACTTCTTATTAAATATCAATTAATTTTAATAATAGAAATAATAAATAATACATGTTTAGACTAATATAACAGGAGGTCCACTCTGTGGTTTAGAAGTTTCACTGGCAAGACATCATGAAAGGTAATGGTGGAAAGAAACAGCAACTTTTTTGTCAAACATGTACCTGTATGTATTACCATTGCATATTCTGTGCCACTGTTAGAGAATTTTAGTATGTTATTTTAATTGATAGAAATGATAATACATGTTTCATCAATATTAGAAGTTGATTGACCTACATATATTTATTACAATGGGCCAATCAACTTTATTGTGCTATTATTCTGTTCCATAAGTCAGGAGACAATTGAGATAAAAGAGTTGGTCATGTTTAACGTCAAGAGATGCACAAAAGATTTTAACCTTGCACTTACTGTAAACTATATCCCAGAAAATCATAATTTTACTGAGTGCCTCGAGATATGTGAACATGGTAACCAGGGACATAAAATAGTTGATTAACCCATACATTACAATGTTTTTCACTTTAATAGCAATAAATAAGTAAACTTAGAGCAGTTTGTAAACTTCATGCATATTTAATTTTATGATTAAAATAATGTTGATGTCATGATTGATTAGTAACAGTGCAACGTAAAAAGAAAAGGTTATGAATTGCTGTAAAATGCCACTGCTTTTTAGCACCCAAACATGTTAATTTATATGTGGAACTAAAATAGACACAAATAGCGTAATTGTGTATAATTATAAAAAAAAACAGCTAGGTAACAATAAACATTCCATCTGTTTTTAATGAACTCTCTTATCGTTACTGGGGTTATGTAGGTATTATAATAATATTATGGTAATTATGTTTTAAGTTAGTTGTTGACATATACAACTGTAAACTTCTTATTATAATAATTACAGGATTATTCAATTAGGTGTACTCACGCCAAGGCTGCTGTCGGTCATATTTAGGGAACCGTTGGTTCCGTCCAAGTGATTGTTGTCAATCGAATCTAAATAATCATCATTTTCGGCCATGTCCAAGCTTTACTTGTCTCATTAATGCAATGCTTGGGCCACACACAGAACGTCTATCAGCTGAAAAAGATAAGACACTGAATATACTAAATCTCCACTCAGATAATTCGATGATTACGAGGATGCTACGCTAGGCTCCGGCTATCGACGTACCGGTAACCAATTCCATTAACAAGCCGAAGACCAGATAATAAAATATAATCTGCATCACTTACTTTCGGACGACCGAATATCTTATGATAGGTGAAATTTCATAAATATATCATTATTTTCAAGATATATTTAGATTTGTTTGGCAAAATACTGATAACTGAAACTCAAACGCCAAACCAAACACCGCTGACAAGTGACAATCTTCGATTATAAAATAAACATGACAGCTGTAGGTTGTCTATGCTTCTTCGTCTATGGATGGCAATGAGTGAGAGAGAAATAATGACCGACACAGAAACATCACAGAAATTACTAAAAATGAATGTGGTCTTTATGGAGGTATCATGGAATTAATAGCCCTAATAGCCCTAATAGCCCTATAGGTCGGTTAACTAAAGCTGGCACGTTTACAGTACTCACAATTGTGCAAATTCGCTATACTGTATGTTTAAAATTAATAATTTTGATCAAATCGGGTAGACTTTTCATGATACGTATGCTGTGCAAAGTTACGCCGCGTGCTAATTCACAGATACTACACAAATGCAATGCGTACGTCTGTTTTACGCGCCAGCTTTAGTTAACCGACCAGTAACAGACGACCAAATCTGGTTTGGAGCCAACCAAGTTCGTGGTTCGGACCAAACCAGATTTGGTCGTCTGTTAGGGCTATTAGGGCTATGATAATGAAAAGTTAAATGCGGGGTGCGTTAATATTTCATTAAGCCCTCGTTAAAATTCTTCACTTTCGTGACGTGAACCGGATGATTTGCTTATGCTTGGTGTGCACACTGTGCACAGTATAAAATTGACATTCACGTGGCATAAATCTAAGCGAAGCGCACATTAGCAACTTTTGTCGTAATGATGTTATATTTACAGTCTCCGGGTAGTTAAAAAGAGAAAGTAAATTCATGAATCGCATTTACCTAGACAAAGAGCTGTGCGAACTCACTCCTCTCTCTTTAAAATCGTGCTGTTTAATTTGCCGATGTCCGTAGCTCTGGTTGCTATTTCTATCCGTTTTTTATCATGTGAATGGGAATACCGCGAGAAATCTGATAGATAGTACGTAAAGGTACGCAGTACTAAGTCATTTCACGAGATAAAAAACAAAAGTTATATGTATAAAGTTATAGATTAAGATTTTATATCAATATCATCAAATTCTGTTAATTTTGGTTATGCGACACCTCCGAATTTCTTCTTTTTGGTAGCTTCCATTCATTTCATTCGTTCGTTTTTTATAGCGAAAATTGTTTATATATATATATCTATTCTGTACTAGGCAAGCACAGCACAGCACTAGAAGTGTCAGATCAGATCAGAAGCCAAAGCCAGAGCCAGAAGTGGTGAAGTGAAGTGAAGTACTAGTGCTGAGTCTTAGCTTCTATGCCTTCAAATTTACTAATCTTTTCTGTTGTTTGTAAATAATAAACAAAAGACTAAATCTAATCTTAATGCTTATAAGTCTGACTTGGCATGAAATTGCAATCCTGGTAAAAAATATTCTCTGATATTATTATGTTTAAATGAATATTTATTATAAGTTAATGTAATATTAATATTTTTCAGGTATTTGTGTGCTTTACTTGGCTACACGTAGGATATCTGAGCTGGAAATTGTCTACCAAGTTGTCAGACAATGCCGCTAACCGCTGATGTTGCAGCGCAGCAAGTGCAGGTGTTCAACATATTTTTAATTTAGTAATCTGATATGTTTTTAGTTAAGGAATGAATGACTGCCGAGAACGATGGTACTAGATTTGTCCATTAAAATAATCGAATTTTGTTTACAGGAAAGACTGCGAACACTGCACAGACTTATTTATGACATTGAAGCTGAGAGAGGCCGCAATGAGCAATGCATTGATTCTATACTGAGGGCTGAGAAGGCAGCTGAATCACCACCATCCAATGAGGATTCGTCTAGTTCCTCTCAGCAGGTGACAAATTTAATACATACGTACATACATACAGTCACGCCTCTTTCCCACAGGGGTAGGCAGAGACCACTTTGTTCCACTTGCTACGATCCTGGCATACTTCTTTTGCTTCATCCACATTCATTAGTCTCTTCATACATGCTCGTCGATTTCAGGTACTCTTGACCTGACCTGTTTCTAAAACGTCCGCGATTTGGTCACGGAACGTCCGTCTAGGTCTTCCCCTCCCAACACACCCATTCACACTTCCCGTATAAATCTGTTTAGTCAATCTTCTTTCATTCATCCTCTCTATATGACCAAACCAGCTAAGCATACTTTTTTCAATCCTTGTCACTATGTCTACTTTCACACCAGCTTGTTCCCTTATCACACTATTTCTAATTCTGTCTTTCATTGATACACCTTCCATACTTCTTAACACTCTCATTTCTACCGCATTTATTCTACTTTTATGCTTCGCTTGCCATACCCAACTTTCGCTACCGTACATAAGTGTTGGAACGAGCACCCCTCTGTGGACAGCCAGACGTGCCTTTTTCGACACCTTCTCACTGCTCATGAAGGCGCGCAACGCTCCATTGACCATGTTTCCTGCATTCACTCTTCTTTCGATATCAGTTTCACACTTCCCATCTTTCGTAAACGCCGATCCCAGATAAACAAACTCTTTTACTTGTTCTACTTTCTCACCCTCAATCATAATCTTACATTCTGTCCCACAATCATCTCTTTCAAACACCATAGCTTTCGTTTTGCTTACAAATTTAATATTTGTAGAATAAACTAAGTAAATCCTTAATGTTGTTTTTGTTTTGAATTGTTCATTTGTTAACAATTTAATTTCAAATATCTTTACAGCAAATGCAGCTGAAAAGCTTGTACAAAGCTGGACTGACAGCAGCTGAGCAAGAGGAGAGAGTACTCCGAGCTGCCCTGATGCGAATATATGAAATTAGAACTATTAAGAATGAGAGGCGCATTCAGGTTCAGATTTTTTTGTATTATTACTCATTCATATTTATGTTTACGCGGGACTTAATCACGGTATTTTTTAATTACCTCTCGACGTTTCGGCCGCGTTACAGCGACCGTGGTCACGAGTTGACTGAAGCGGAGCTCGACGTTTGTTTGGCAGCCCGGGTCCTTCGAACTACCCGCACTTGATTTTCATCAGTAACGGCTCCCCGAACTACCCGCTTTTCACCGATATTGTCCACCGTTCCTCTATTACACCGACACACAACACTAACAATGTCAGACGCTCGCACCGAATGTTCGTCTCTAGGCTGACACTTATTAATAACCGGATTCCATGAAGACGAAAGCTTAAAACCATCCCCTCGGTTAAAATTTTTATGCTTTTTAATTTCAACCGCTTCACGCACTATTCGCGAGTAATAATGGCGTTCTGTAGAGAGGATTCTGGGATTATGAAGCTCGATCCAATGGTGAATATATATGTGGTGAAAAAGTGGCAGCCCAGAAGAAAAAGCGGTAGGAAGTGTCCTGACGTGGCTAGACAGCCCGCGTATATGCCTTATGTGAAAGGAGTGACTGACAAAATTGGGGACCTTTTACGGAAGTTTTCCATTAAAGTAGTATACACGCCCTTGTCCAAAGTCGCGAGGTATATGCGTACGCCGAAGGATGTCATTCCCTACCAAACACCGGGTGTTTATAAGGTTGATTGTAGTTGTGGTAGTTCCTATATTGGCCAGACAAAGCGGACTATAGCTGAAAGAGTCAAAGAACATATTGCAGCTGTTAAAAATCGCCAAATAAACAAATCTGCCATAGCTGAGCACTTGTTGGAGTCTGGACCAAACCATTGGATCGAGCTTCATAATCCCAGAATCCTCTCTACAGAACGCCATTATTACTCGCGAATAGTGCGTGAAGCGGTTGAAATTAAAAAGCATAAAAATTTTAACCGAGGGGATGGTTTTAAGCTTTCGTCTTCATGGAATCCGGTTATTAATAAGTGTCAGCCTAGAGACGAACATTCGGTGCGAGCGTCTGACATTGTTAGTGTTGTGTGTCGGTGTAATAGAGGAACGGTGGACAATATCGGTGAAAAGCGGGTAGTTCGGGGAGCCGTTACTGATGAAAATCAAGTGCGGGTAGTTCGAAGGACCCGGGCTGCCAAACAAACGTCGAGCTCCGCTTCAGTCAACTCGTGACCACGGTCGCTGTAACGCGGCCGAAACGTCGAGAGGTAATTAAAAAATACCGTGATTAAGTCCCGCGTAAACATAAATATGTGTGAGAATCACGAAAGTTTAAAACAGTATTTATTACTCATTCACTTCAAATTGGCAGATATGTATCTCACTATCTTTGTCACAAGTTTAGGTAAATTAGTACATGTTTAAATCTATTTGACATACATTTAAAGTAATGTATCTGTGAAATAAGAACATTACTTAATCCATGGTTACCCCCACTACTTATCTTCTCACATTTAATTATGTAGTTTAAAGTCAAAGTTAAAGTTAAAATCAAAGTGATTTATTTGTAAATATAGGTAAAACTGATTACAGTAGTGGTCAAAATAACAAGAGAGACATGACAATTCTATGTTTTGTGTGAAAGTATACAAAATCAATAAGGAACAAATAAACTACAGAAAAATCCAAGTGCATTATAAAAAATTATAAAAAAAAAAGAATTGTATTACATATCAAATACTAATTGAATAATAACAACTGTTAATAAGCAATGTCATCAATTTATGTCTCAGTTTCGACTTAGCTAAAAGTTTTAATTCTGTTGGAAGTTTGTTATACATATAATTTAATAGTCTAAGTTAAAACAGTTTTGCAGATCAATGCTGTTTTAGTAGGTTTGATGTACACATTTTGCCCATATTGTGTTCCTAATTTTCTGTTAGAGGCAGTCTACTGACAATCTACTGCACGCGTGCGATAGAGATAGATAGCAGCGGGTTAACGTTCGAATTTCGTTGTGCTCCGCGACCGGCCTTTACACATGTACATGACACAATCTTTTTGACAGGCTCGCCATGCCGGGAACAAAGAGACTATAGGCTGCGGAGCGTTAATGAAGATGCTCCTGACGGCCGCTCAGACGCTCCCGCTGCACGTGGGGAGGCCGGGCGAGCGCGCGCCGCAGCTGTGCGGCGCCGTGCCGGCCGACGCGGGCCACGTGGCGCGCGCCGGGGACGCCGTCGCGGCCCTCGTGCGCGTCTCGGACAAGGAGGAGAACTGGATCTTAGCTGAGGTTAGACTTACTGCAGTGGATGCCCTACTGCAGGGGTGGCCAACTTCATTGGACCTAAGATCTCCTGTTCGTTAACGAAACCCTGTGCGATCTACCAATTACAAACTTAATGAAAACAGTTGGTGATTTGATTATGTTGCTCTGTTGTTTGGTCTACATACCTACTTATATTTTTTGCATTGCCAAGATCGACTGGAATAACAGTCGCGATCGATCTGTTGGCCACCCCTGCCCTACTGCAAGAATCCGCAGCTAAATTAGATTTTTTGCTATTCACACTATTCACTAAAACAAGATGAATGTCTACATAATAATAATCAACATTTTATTTGTCGTCTCTACATGGTACAATTTTTACCACGGCGTGACGTCACAAGCCCTCAGTCCAGTCCAGAAGTTTAATCATCTATCTATACCTTTCGATGTTTAATTATTTGATAAACCAAATACAGGTGTCTTATATTTTCCATAATCTAACTAAGGGACTAAATAGAATGATTTTTTTTTTTAACCCAGTAAGCACATACGCCTATTACTATTACAGCCACAATCGAGGCCACAATTGATGACTCAGCATATTAATTGTCTTTTTATCGCAAAAAATGACATCGGATTACTACATTGTTTAACCAGGTAGTGAGCTGGCTGCCAGCGCAAGGGAAATACGAGGTCGACGACATCGACGAAGAACAGAAAAACCGTCACGTGCTGAGCAAGCGGCGCGTCGTGCCGTTGCCACTAATGCGCGCAGATCCGCGTACTGATGAGCACGCGCTGTTCCCCAAGGGCGCGGTGGTGATGGCGCTGTATCCTCAAACCACGTGCTTCTACAGGGCCGTGGTTAACAGGCTGCCGGCTAGTGCCGCGGACCCCTATGAAGTATTGTTTGAGGTAATTGGTCGTTACTTGAGAACTCATGTTGTAAAGAAAATGTCTGTTATAACTACTGGTAAAGTTAGATGGAAATAAAACTGGTCAAATGATGAGGACTTGTCAAAGGCTTAAATTAAGATTTAAATTATCAGTAGGTATCTTATTTTACCGTCTTATTTTTTGCCGAGTGGTGTCGGGATAGAATAACACCTCTACATTTCTTCCGTGGATGTCGTAAGAGGCGACTAAGGAAGTAGGTTTAGGTATGCTGTAGGCGACAGGCTAGCAACCTGTCACTATTCTACCTCTTCCATCTTTGCAAACTTAAAACTATGCTAGAAGTGGCTGCGAAGGGTGATATCACAATAATGGTTTTGTCTATGTAACGTTTCGTGTGCTCTGCCTACCCCATTTGGGAACACAGCCGTGATTGCATGTACCGAAGTTGGTTGCAAAAAGATAATCAATTCTTCAGTCAAGTTTCTCCATTTCACAAGCAAGCATATGATACAAGAGGAGTACCTTATATGTATATACATATATTATACATATTCTCACGCCATTATTCCCAAGAGGGGTAGGCAGAGCACATGAATTCAAAAATCCAGTGTCACGTTTAGCAATTTGGGGGTAACTAGATAGGAGTACCTTATGAGTTCCATTTTATTCCGAAATGATACTGATCTGCATGTCCATATATTTACATCTAATTAAATGCGCTCGCAGTACTTTTCAATGACGTACCGTCTATGACGCTCTGCAGGTTTCATAGACGACTCGAAAAGCACTGCAAGCGTATTCAAGCGAACGTTCTGCAAATGTGTGTTGAAACTCAAAGGTGTTCGCAGGACTCGTCGTACGCGGACGGCTACTCGCCGGCGGAGCGCGTGGCGCAGCGCTACGTGATCGCCATCAAGGAGGGCAAGGGCCGCGCCGCCTGACCCCACTCGCGCGCGCGCGCGCCGCCCTCCGCCGCCGCCCGCCGCGACTCCGTTTCCAGCGACTCTTTGCTCTAAACATCTTTTTTTAACCAACTTCAAAAAAGGAGGAGGTTCTCAATTCGACCTAATGTTTTTTGTATGTATGTTACTCGATATCTTCGAGACCCGTGAACCGATTTTCAATTTTTTTTAACTCCGAATTGGCCCCGTTGGCACTAAGTCGAGATCTGATGATGGGATCTTGGAGAAATCGAGGGAACTCTTCAAATGTTATAGAGACATGTACGGCGCTTTCGATAATTTATTGATAAAGTCAATATTTTACATTCAGTTAATAGAATACTTTCAAGATATTGGTAATTTGAAGTAGTTTTTTTTTAATTATGTACAGTACGAGTAGTATCACAAAATATAAGTCACATCAATGTACCTGCGCATAATGCATTATTAATAAGTTTTTAGCCAATCGTAATGCAGTACCAATGCGCGGGAAAATCTTTAAGGGTCATTGGCTAATGTACAGCGCGCGACGCCCGCCATTTTGCCTGGCGAGATGAGCGAGAAAGAAAAAAATCATCTGTTACATACTGCATATTCTACCTTATGCCTATAGTTTTATTTTATATTTAGGCTTTTATTGAATTGGTCATACATCCAATTTTTTTTTCAGTATTTGTCTGCTCGTCGGCGCGGGTGAAGAATCGGCATTATAGTTTTGGTACACCTGTACTTTAGTATTGATTTCGTGCCGCGGTCGTACAGTATTACATACATTGTCTCACATGTAGAAAAAAACTGAGCTGATTATAAATGTCTCTTCACCAAAATGTGAGGTATCTAGAGTTTAGTGTCGCGATATATCTGCGGAACGTACGGTTATGCTCGCAGTGGTTTTCAAGCCGTCCATGATGTCAGCCAGTGTCATAGACGACTTGAAAAGCACTGCGAGCGTATTCTACCGAACATTCGGCGCCGTACGTTCCGCAGATATGATTTACAAGTATAAGTAGATTAATAATAATGTCTTAAAGAAAATAAGCTCACCTTTTTACCGTTACACTAATAGCAGTTGATTTAAAAATGCATTCCTTATCATTCTTTATTGGGTGTTTTTCTTATCATGAGTAATGGCTTTTAGAAGGGAATTTGTAAAAGCTATGGGCTTATCATAGCACGCCTGAGTCGACTTCCAATGCTAAGGCCTTCCATAAACTACGTCACACAAAATTTGAGAATTTTAGCCCCATCCAGTCACACATTTTAAAGTAAAGTAAAAAACTCTTTATTGTACAAACAGATGAATTACATATATAAGATATAAGTCACAAACAAAAATTTTAGAGTACAAAGGCGGACTTATTCCAAAAAGAGATTTCTACCAGCCAACCTTGTGAGTAGTAGAGAGGAGCAGTAATACAGGTAACGACAAATACATCGTTACTATCCTTACTAATATTATAAGTCAGAAATTGAGTTTGTTTATTTGTTTGTTCCGCTTTCACGTCGTAACTACTGAACCGATTGCTTTGAAATTTTGCAGACATAAAGATAGAAGTCCGGGTTAAATAATAAGCTACTTTTTATCCCGGAAAATATTGATTTTCCCGAGGAAAAACAAAAATATAGTTTGCATGATAAATCGATATCGATCGATAGATGATAGATCGATGGCGCTGTGTGTCGTTTGAAACGAGAAGTTTTCTTATAGTTGTGCTTTATACCGCAATATAACCGAGTTCCACGCGGGCGAAGCCGCGGGCGGAAAGCTAGTACTACATAAATTGCAGTAGTTTTGTTCAAGTGTCACAAATCACTAACCATAGAGTGCCCTCAATTGAAAGTGTGCCGTAATTTGTGGATGGCCCCTAAGCCGACTGAACAGACTAAAATTACGTCTTTGATATTTAAGGAATTATAGAATGGTTAGTTGTAATCTTGTAATATCGCGATATCATAGTTGAACGCAAATAAATTATTCGAAAAGAATTATGTCATAATTATAAGATTTAACTATTGTCAAGGAACTCTCAATTGTATTTTGGGAGGTAGAGGTGGGAAAAACAATTCCAAGTCACAAAGTGGTTTAAGAACGTTTGGGAAAAGTTGGGAGCAAATGTGGGTAAGATCGCACACTTCATTTTGATCTTACTTTGATTGGACTAAACTCTGCTACTCAACATAGAACATTTTTATGCTCACAAAACAATTCCGAAATTAAAAATAATGATTACTCTTAACAATGTGCCAACTGCCCCCCACTAGTTTCGCCGAGCGATCGAAAACCAACATGTGACCTGTAATAATGATAACCTTATTGTTATTATACCAAAAATAAAATGCAACTTTTACATACACGTCTTTTACTAATGCTTAAATAGTAAACTCTGCGTACAATACATGATAAAATTAAAATGGTTATTTCCGAAATATACAATCATTTAATTTTGATAAAAAGTAAAACAAATTTAATTTTAACGTTTAGTCTGTATACTTACAAGCTAATAATAATAAAATCAATATGGAAGCAATTTGAATATATTTCTTTACTGAAATAAAAGTAAATATTCAGGAAGTGCATGATAACCGATATCTTAAGAAAACTAAGTATACATCTATAAGTTTTAAAATATGATTTGATGAAACTATTCAAATTCGTCAAATTACTAAGAAACTACTTTGTGTTATAAATTGTGATTATTTTAAATAAAATCATGACTTCATGATATAGCTAGGTGCATTTGATTTTGGCGCTGTTTAGGTTAGCAACGCATATTTAACAAAACCTCGAATAGGCTCTCGGCACGCTAGCGACTCTCGGCCAGCGAATACATGAACTTATACTACCTGATCTGACACAGCCGTTCCTCAATCCTTAAATTAATCTTAGTTTACATTAGCAATGAGCAAGTTTAGTTTATGGCGTATTTATTATATCATAACCAACATAAATAAGATGAGATCAATATGGTTCATGGTGTCAGTTCGACTGGCGCGACTCTTGCCGACGCAACGCGACCGACGGACGGCAGTTTAGCACCGAGTGGGCCATTACTGGGACCAGCCACAGGCGTAACAAGTCATTATAATGATGACTACTCGAATTGATTTATCTATTTTTTAATAAACTATCGTCATAGTATTTTACACGTTGCTTACTACGTGACATTGTGGTGGAATTTGCACTAAATAAATAAAAAGTATTTTCAAACAGAAAACAAAATTTAACTTCGTTGCATTCAGCAAGCATGTGGCTGATTTTATGCACAACCTTGAAAACAAATGCCACTTTTGTACTACGTAGTCAGCGATAATCAAAGAATAATTTACGTTAGTGAAAACACTAGAGAGCCACATACAATTTTTGGTTCGAAATCCGAATACATTTGCAAAATAATCATAAAATATTTAAATAGGTTTGTAGTTAAGTTAACCATGAGAAATAGTGCTGGTCTCATAACTCGAAATAATAAAATATTGGCCGCCATATGCGATGAAAATAAAATTATGGTTATCTTATTGCCACAACTAATAACTGAAGTAAAATAATCCCATAATTATTATCGAGGGTTCCCAGGTAAGCGGCCGACGACTGGATCTGAAAATAACAAAACCATCTGTAAAACATAAAATTATAAATCTGTTTTGTTAACTCCTCTACATATTAAAAGCAGACGGCAGATGTTGATTGAAATTTAAGGATGTAGGATTGCCTGTATTGAGAGTTACGCACGTAAATACAATTTGTGCCTTCGATAGAACAAGGGCATACTTTTTCCGTTTTTTTTTTGCGTTTTGTCTTCCAATACAAACATGTTTTCTGAGCATTTTGCACATAACAGCAAGTTTTCAATATTTTTAACAACTATGTCTTTATCCCATCACATCTGGTTACCTTGAAATTGCTAAACGTGGCCCTGGATGTTTGAATTCATGTGCACTGCCTACCCCTCTTGGGAATACGGGGGGGAGAATATGTATGTATGTATGTATGTCTTTATCCTACCGAAGATATCATTTCAATCCAGTTAGTAAATTTCTGTTAACGGTGACAAAGGCAGTTTTAGGTTACGTCAACTATCAAAACCAGCGTATACGCCTGCCTAACAAAGCGAGCGGGCACTAGGCAGTCGTGCGCTTCACTACCTCGCTCAGACGGCCTGCCTGTCGTGCACGAGCCCCTGCAGCTTGCGCGCCACCCCGGCGGCGCCCAGGCGCGCTCGCTTCACCACCTCGCTGCTCGCTGCCCCAGTCAGCCCTCCGCGCTTGCCGCCAACTTCGCACGACACCATCGTGTTGATCGCGTGCAGGTCCTGCAACAAACAATCCATTATCATAGGCTCTAGTGAGGCGGAAGACACCTTCCAACATACTCCACCTGAATTTCTATATCGATACATGATTAAGTTGAAAGATACGAAATATCAGTCTATTGCTGAGCATGGGACTCTCCCTAGATGCACCAGTGGCCGGCATTTGGCTCTTCGCACCCATCCGATTAGTCGTAATAGTTACACTTGACCTGTACCTTGGCCGGGCTGCGGCTGAAGCGGTAGGTGAGGTGCGTGGCGGCGGGCGGCGGCGAGGTGAGCGGCTTGACGTACAGCTGGTGGCGCTCCGACACGCGCTGCCCGCCCGGCGAGCTGCCCGCGTCTCCCCTCCCAGCCGGTAGTGGCGACAGTCCGCATTCCTGCACGCAACGGTCAACGGTCGAAATCTTTAAGTACATAGTAATAAAGTTGCTTCTCGCTCGCAGGGAACACTTAGTTCTTTTGAACTGCATACTCATCTGATTTTGATAAGATTTTCAGCGAGACAAAGCGATTCTAAAGGATACTTTCGAGTGTATTAAGGTTGATTTTTAGACAAATAATTTTGTTCTATAATTATGGTGTTTATTTAGTAACATGATGTACTAAAATAATATAAATGATACTCACGTTCATGTGTCTGCCCGTAAACCGTAGCGCAAAAGTTTGCATACATTGCACGTATACCTTGTTGTAAAAGTTGATTAAATCACCTCGCTCCGGAGAACCTACAAAATTAACATCATAAAAGATAACTGAACTTTCGAATAATATCTTTCAATAGAACTTGCCAATCGTGTACTGATATCTCTATATTTAAGTTCACTTGAATCCCCTACAATTCTTAATCGTAAAATCCATGATGCTTAGCAATTACATAATAACTACTTATTTACTTTTGACACTATTTCGCTCATTTCTTTATTTACACAATTGCAATCTTCGAGTACATGTTGATACTTACTATCTCCCGAGCCTTGTTTGATCAGAACTGATCGGTAAACATGATTGTCAGCTAGAGGTCGTTGTCGGTAACACCGCATGATATCAGCAAATGTTCTCTCTACTTGATTATTTGCATTATTCGAAACCTGAAAGATGAAAAAAAAATGTGTTTCAAAAAACATCTAAAACATAACAATCAACTTTTATCTGATAATTTAGAATTTACTAAAAGAGGTGTGATAAACACACCCATCAAAAATAGACCTAGTGACACAGAAAACAATATAGTGATAAAAACTCATGATAACGGCAGGCCGCAAAGCACAGAGAAATTCGAGCGTTGACCCGTTGCTATCTATCGCTGTCGCACGCGTACAGTAATATGTATTGCCCTCACGCTTGCACAGTGCGATGCACGCGCTCAAGTGTATCGTTGTACAAATGAAACTTTTCATAAATAAAGGTAACTCTTGGAGTACCAACCTTGCATATGACGTAGACGGAGCACATGAGTATCTGGTCGAGGTGGCGGTCCCGCATGAGGTGCGTCTGCTTCATGACGGAGTGCTCGAGGCAGGTCCATATCTTGCGCTTCAGCTCCTCGTCGGTGAGCTTTAGCCGCGTGCACAAGTCGTTCATTCGGACCACAGCTAGACTATAGAACTGGCGACAAATAAAACAGATTTAGTATGTTTATTGATATGTCGCCCAAGCCAAACGAAAATATGGGCACATCCAACTTGGTTATAAATACGTCCAAAATGCTTTTAATATACAAGGTGGCCGGCTTATTGTTAACATATCTTTCAAAATCCCTAAAAGTTGCTTAGTTTGCAATTTCATTTACCTTTCTAAAGAATAGTACTAATGAATTGTTGACTTTTTTAGGCGTCGAGTTAGGAGTCGTGTTCGGCGTCGTCTCTCCGTTCGTAGAGTTTGCACTTTGTGTCGTCGGTGTTAGAGGCTCTTGCTTGACTACTACGTTACTTGGTTGCACTAAAAAATAAATAAAACAGTAAACAAAAGCATAAAATAATACACTAGTCCAGTAGAGCAAAGAATACTTATTTACCTAGAAGAGACTGTCCGGGCTTGATAGGGTCCTTGAAAAGTTGCTTTTTGGCGTGATCGGCCATAGGCGGGAGGAACCTATCGCCTATTGACGACAATGGTGACTGCAAACCTGGTACAAACAATCACAGTTAAGTGTTTCGCTTCATGGATAAACTGGCAAATTTAATATTCAATACCCACGAACCAGTAATTAATAACAAAAGTGGGTTACCTCTGCGCAACGGTGATTCTTGGACATAGACGTCCGCCGAAGCTGGTATGTCAGTATGCTCTAGTAGCTCCCACAACGGGCTGTCCGACGTCCAAACTAACGACTCCAATACTTCTTCCTCGACCTGCAACAGGAATTAATATTAAATTAAACAACATTAATTTTAATATTTAATTGACAACATTTCATTTTGAAAACATTTTAAAATTTGTATACGATTCGATAGTGTTTTGCTTCCTGAACATTATGCTATATTTGTATTTGCGATATATTGCTTAAAATAAAAGATATAAAGTAATTAAAAAAAGAAGCTTATTTCACTAAAACTACGAAATTATGGATAACAATTCCTTTACCTTTTGCCGAAGTAAAAAAAAATGTGTTTGAAGTTGACAAGTTGACATTTGACATTGTTTTGTTTTGGCCCGTTGCCCGCCAATCCAAATAATCCAATTCTAATTCTATTGAGAACTATTAATATTAACGTTTGTGTAAAGTATCGGACTAAAATTACTGATATTTCTTATTTCTTGCTTTAAAATGGACAAAGCCGTCTGGTCCGACGAAGTTAATGTTCCTCCGAAGTACACTAAATATTGTTTCGTGCCTAATTCTAAAAGTGACTCTTTGAAGAAACCAGATAAACATTTCTTCCATGTACCACATAAAAATAAATCAGAGTGATGTCGAGCAGTTGGAAAACTGGTAGTTCCAAAAATACCACTAGTTATCTGTGAAGACCATCTTGATGTAAGTTTTTTTGTTTTAGTACTTAGTACTTTTATCTGTTTATGCACTTCATATTTCAGTACCTTGATATACATGCACTTTTGAAATTTTTCAGTTGGAGTATGACCTAGAAAACTACAAAACTTGGACAATATCTGAAGGCAATAATACCCAGACTCAGGCCCAAGGTGCCATTTTAAAAAAAATCTCCGAACTAACAGAATCTGTTACTGAAGACAAACCAGGGACATCAAGAAATGTTTAGGACCTTTATTTGAAGAAAAGTCTGTAGGGTGACGGCACCAGTTATGGACGGTTTAAGTTGACAAGCACCAGTGATGGACACTTCATTCATAATTTAAAGACCATAGAGTTGTGAATTGATTGTTGTAAAACAAATGACTTTTCCTTAGTGGGTAGTAAATAAAAGTCATTGTCCATTACTGGTTCTATGTCCATTACCGGTGCGGTCACCCTAATGTGCACTCCAGAGATTGACATAAAATCTACCCAGACAAAACATGTCATGTTTGACTGTTATGTACAATGTAATATTGCACCAATGTATCAAAACTAGCAAATAATAAAGGAGTAAGCATTACAACATTGCCTTCCGGCAGGGGTAGTACATCTGAAGTTTCTGAATCAGTAACTAGCTATGAACCATCCAGTGCAACAGGTTCTGCGACACATCCAATTATTTTAAATTGTAGATTGTTCATGTTAAACCTCATTGAAAAAAAGCCTTTTAAATATATTGGAATACCCAAGAAATTGTTTTTGGTTATAGACTCTTACTGCACACAAGGATATTACTAAACTAGATTGTATTGTAACATTATATAAAATAAAAAGTAATGATACATTTGTAAGGATAGGATATTTGTTTCAAATCTCACAAACAACTTTGTGGCATATGTCTGAAAAGACTTGCTGTATTGGCAGCTTTTTTCAAGCAGTTTATTGAATGGGCAAGTGTTATTGACATAAAGCTCAATTTTCCGAGTTATTTTACTACTAGTAGAGTATACAAACATCCAAGCAATCATTGATGACTTTGAAATCGAAATTGAAAAAACAATCACAATACAAAAACTGCAATTCTATAAAATATTTAATAAGTGCAACTCCCGGTGGTTTAATTCATTTTATTTCAAATGGATATCCATCTGGTTCATATATTCTAGCTGACCGAGGTTTTAAACACTTGGAAACCATCTTGAACAAGAAGTTAATTAAGTTGCTACCCCACCAAGTGCTTACTCTGATAAAAAAAATGTCTAAAGCTGTAGTGATTCAGGCAAAACTTATATGAACTCTTAAGCCAAGTTCATATTAAGCGAGTCATAAGGAGAGTGAGAGTTTTTAAGTTCCTGAAGCCTCGCTCAGTAATAAATAACAAAAGCATAGCTTTTGTAGATAATGCCGTGTTAATTGCTTGTGGTGCAATCAATTTTCAGTCTCCAATAATAAAAAAAGAGTGAATAAATGTAGCCTGTTTTTATTTATTGAACAACCCAGCAACCCGGGATCTAACTTGGCATGATTTTAAACAAAATCCAAGAGTAATCTACACCTTGGTAAGTTAGATAGCGGGTTTCAATTGTCAGTCCCCTACAGCCCTTAACTACAATATTAGAGCAACTTACTCCAAAGCCTTGATTTGATATTAACTAATTTGTTAAAAAAAATAAGTAGTATAATATCCCAAACAAAGACAATAAAATGAAAAAATGGTCAATAAATATTTTTTTATTGTTTATGTATATACATTATTAATTGCACAAGCCACTACTATTGAGAATATAACTTTTTTCTACCAGTCTTCTGCTGCCTGAAATATTTTGTCCATAAGGTAAACATCCCGGTGCTTGACACTGATCCAATACATGGCACTTGCAAACTTATGTCATAGTAAGACATCCTCACATTTTATTTCATGCATTTTTTGCTCATTTTCGCAAATGGTCGCCGTGACTGTATACATTTTTGCTCTGTTTCGATGTTCAGGTGTTACTAACACGGCAACATTACATACATTTCCCACTTTGTCTTTGAAGAGCCACATATCCTATAGCATTATAAAAGTACGTGTCACTAGTAGAATTCAATGTTTTGCACTTCTAATTTTAGCATTATTGAATGCCTCATTAGTGCACATGTACTGCATTAGCATGAAATAATCTACACTGGGAATATTCGTGCTATCTACAGCACTAAAACCGTCGGGAATCTTCATGCTTTCTTTCCTTCAGCCGCGCCGAATAGTCCAATGTTTAATCATCCGTTGAATCGGTGTGAAAGCTAGGTGTCTTATTTAGAATAATATGCAGTGGCAATATCCTTTTACACAGCCAAAAGCATCGTTTTATGAGCCAATTTGAATGAACGGAAAACCACCAAATAACAATATTGACAATGACCAGTGTTGCCAGCTATATCTCTACGAACCCACCAGATGGGGCCGTGAAAACCACCAGAAACCACTAAAATTTTCTGTAGATAACCCAAAGCATGACAACAGCATGACTAATGACTAAAAAAAAACGGGACCACCAGATGCGGCCGTGTAAACCACCAGAAACCACTAAAACTTTCTGTAGCTGAACCAAAGCATGAAAGCACAACTAAAAAAAAAAAGACTTACTTAAAGATTTTAATAGTAATAAACTGTGTTTTGATCTTTACAAATAGGTGAAGTAACGCTATGATATTAACTAAAGATGATCAGAATTATATGAATTGTGTTAGTGGTTAAATTCTCAACTTACCACTAACTGAAAGGATCTATTCCACTAAAAAATCTACTAGCCACTAAAACTAATATTTTCCTGCTAAAACACATGTCTAAACCACTAGATCTAGTGGAAAATCCACTAAGTTGGCAACACTAACACTGACAAGTTTGACGTTAGATGTGTCACTTATTTTTTTTCGATCGTGGTAATAGTCAAAGGTTTATGTCGTCTTTCTGTCGTAGAAATGGAGTTACGCCCTTTTAGAATAAGTGAATAATAAAAAAAATATAATAAATTAAATACAAATCGTAGTAAAAAAAAGGAACTATCAGCGTGTTATGCTTTTCAAACTGCATCGAAAACAACAATGAAATGGATGCCTCAAAAAAATGAAATGTTGTCAATTGTTAGAATCTACAAAAACTCAAGTCAGATACTGTCAATAATTTGGAAGTAAGTGTACTGTGGGAGTAATGAGAGCATGCAGGTCATAAGAAGTGACGTAAAAGAGAAGAATGCTTTGCCCAGTGTTTTGTCAGACTAAAAACCTAATAACGAGACTTAAAGATTAGACAGCTGAGATGTTGATAAGCTTATCTTTGTAGTTTGTCTTTCTCCTATTACCTGTTACTTTATCCTTCATCTACAACAGTGATTCTCAAAGTGGTCCAGGTGGACCCCCAGGGGTCCACGGGAGATTCGACGGGGGTCCACGCTGGTGCTGGGAAAAATTCTCATACTTAGGAATTTGTTACAAATGTAGCAGCAGGGGGTCCACCGAACCCAATAAAAGTTTGGAAGGGGTCTACGAGTAAAAAAGTTTGGGAACCTCTGATCTACAATAAGTAGATTACATACATACCATGCTTAATGTCTCGTTTCAAAACAGTTTTTTTTTTAAATTGGAAAAGATTTTTGCTCACGATTATCAAGTCTCAAAAACTCCTACATTTGAATTATTAAAAAGAAGTAAACAGATTTTCCGAAAATTCAATCTACCGACAGTTGGGTTTAATAGAGATAGGAAAATCACATAACGCATGAGCGCCATAATCACTATCTCTTGTACAGAGGTTCCCAAACTTTTTACTCATGGGTTTGATGGACTCCCTGCTGCGGCTACATTTGAACCAAATTCCTCTAAACACCAAGTCTTCGACTCTCCCAAGGACCCGCGGGGCCAGCTGGACCACTTTGGGAATTACTAGTCTACACTGACCGCGTTGAGATGCTTGATGAGGTCGCGGCTGAGCTTGTCCACGACGCACTGCACCACCAGCTCGATGATCTTGTAGAAGCTGAGCGCGCTGAGCCGGAGCGCGCGCAGCAGCCGCGGGAAGCGCAGCGAGTGCACGCCGTACGCGTGCAGCACCAGCTCGGCGCAGCACGCGAACAGCGCCAGCTGGTACTGCTGCTGGGATACCAGCACCTAAGACAGTAGGTACATTTCGATAAGCGCTCTTCGGAAACTTACCCTACTGGATATGTCACCGGAAGATGACAACATCACATAAGTTTATAATTTTTTTACAAGTTTTAGGAAATTTATAAACTTTCGTTTGTCGTCGAGTTTGTTAAATTACGGGTTTTGTTATCTTCCGGTGATAGGTTCATACACATCACGCACGGCAGAGCATATCAAACGCTGCATACTCAAAAATATGACTAAATATGTATTTCACGTTTTACGGCCACTTCTAGCATATTTTTAGGTTTTAAGTTAATAGGTACAAGAGTAACAGGAACAGGATGTTAGTCTATCGCCTTAATCATAATTTACAAACAGGCGTGTAAACAGAATTAATGTCTAGGCTTGGGTGAATTTGTGAGTAATAACACTCTTCGAGACAAGGCAGACAACCATTTGGACGTAAGTTTTGATCTGAACTGGAAATTAAATTACATGACAAAGCACCTGCGGAAATGGATTGCCACTTGCAACATATAACAACAATGCACTCTACAGATTCGAATATAGTCCAATAGTTGCTGAAACCTTACTAGTTTTTTTACTAGACACCATACACTGGAAGAAGTTGAGAACCATATTTATAAAACTTACTTGTAGTGATATATGCGGTTTCTTTCTATGCTCTTCCTTGATGATATGCTCGAAGATCTTGTAGTACAGACACGTGACCATATTGCATCGGGACTTGACTGTCTCATTACTACAGTTGGTCTCCTGCAGAATAGCGCAGAACTGTTCCATCCACCGCGTGCAGGGTTGGATCACGCTTACGTTCACCATCTCTTCGGTCACTCCGTTGTCACTAAATGAATGACAAAATAAAATTAAAAAAATATGTTCAAAATAATGAGCAGGCTTCAGGACATTGGGAAAAAGATTGCAAGTGTTGTGTGCTACACATTTAACATTTAATACTAAATATGATGGCAAAAACGTGGGTAGTAGTCAGCTGGCGTCAATTTCGTCAACCAGTCGCGCGGACAGAGCGAAGGCGTGCAATGCGGTTTTAACTGCAGCCGTGAGTGTATCGGTTAGTTACTATTAGTGAGCCTCGCGATAGTTTTATAAGTAAAGATTATTTTTGTTTTGTAGTCTGCCGTCAACTGAAGTAGGACTGGTTAGGACATGTCTGCCGAATGCACCTAGACGGATGGTCACAAATCGTTACCGAATGGGTTCCGAGGGATAGCCAAAAGAGCAGGGCAGACCAAAGAAAACGGTGGGAGGATCTGAATGTTATTCAGAACGATTTGCAGTGGGATGTAACTATCAGGCTAAAACAAAAAAATAAAAAAGTAAGAGTTAGCGTGCGTGTACGTACTGCAGCAAGCGTGTCATATGCGAGGAGGGCAGCGGCCGCGTGTGGTACAGGTACGCGGCCAGCCGCGCCAGGCTGTTGGTGGCCTCGGACACGGGCGTGAGCGGCGCGCGCCGGCCTAAGTAGCCGCGTCCAGTCAGAGGCGTATCGGGACACGCGCGACCGCTCTGCAATACACGAATAAACATTCAATGCCTATTAGGCTATTACATACATACAATAACGGATATGTTCCTAAATGTTAGGCAGGGTTAACAGACGATAACAAAATTTATTACTATTCACGCTTCGCAGACACTTAAAGGGATAATTTTAGGTATGAAAACAGATGGAAGAGGTATAATAGAGATAGGTTGCTAGCCTGTCGCCTAAAGCATACCTAAATCTATTTCCTTAGTAGCCTCTTACGACATCCATGGAAGAAATGGAGTGTTATTCTATCTCGACACCACACAGGAGATACCTACTTCTGTTTAAAATTTAGTAATTTTCATTTACATAATAGCATAATACTCTAATGTTTTATCTCACGGTATAATCACAACAAAAAAGTTTACAAGTTAGAAGTAAAGTACCCCAAAGTTTCAGTAGCTTTGCAGCCGCCGAAGTCACGATTTAACTAATCTGGTGTGGTTTAGTGGTCGTCAATTGGCCAGTTTTTTTGTGATGGGGTTAAGTACATTGCCGATCATACCTACTTACAGATCAGTTTACTCGCGACTCATTCAGACTGCCCGTGCACCGTCTAGTTACGACAACGTAAATCACACATCGACAACGGTTTAAATGTTTGTTGTAACTAAATGGTGAGAAAAGATTGTTATGATGATACACTTACTGGTCCAAATGTTGCAATAACCTCTGATATTTCATCTCCTGACACCTTGTTCTTCACGTTGATGTGTTCGTTCGCATGTTCGCCTAAAAACAAGTTAAGCAAACCTGGATTAGTTGGATATTGAATGGGGTACAGGTCGTTGCGATTCCTTTCTATCAGAGACAAATGTAGAGGAACACTTGGGACATTGCACCCTGAGTAACAATGGTTTACATAATTATTCACTTGTGGATAAGTAAAAGATTGCCTAATATCCAGTGATCGGATCTAGGATGCAATTTGGAGTGAATGACCTTAAACGTTATGCTTATCGTGGATGTGCCTCGGGATTTCCCGAGATTTTGGATAGTGGGCTTTAATTTAAAAAAGCGTCATTTAATATTTGCACACTTAAAGAACACTAGAATTGTCTAAATAATGGATATTTGTAATGAAATTATTATTATTTGTCGATATTGTTGAGAATTTGATACGCAGGGCTCAATCAGTACCGTAACTAGGGCGGTGCCAGCGGTGCCCAGGCACAGGGCACAGACCCTGGACAGGCGCAGAAATGACTAGACCAGTATCTTCAAGAGCACAGTTTTGAAGGCTCGCACCGGGTGCGTGAAAAGCTAGTTACGGCACTGGGCTCAATATGAATGACAATATCAGTCAAGACATTATCTACTGCTTATTTCAAGTGGTCATTTCATTTAATAAGAGGTTGATCATGGGTAATTGTTTACTTTTTGTAATGATAATAAAATATCATAAAAGTCGCGGGGTTGTAAGTCATATCCATCTTAATATTATGGACCTAAACCCCGCGAAATTGCATCCTAGATTCGATCACTGCTAATATCCCACATAGGAAGTGGGGCTGAGATTCAGACCCAGAACTGTAAACTGCTTTCGGGTGGGAAAGGGTGAGTATTCGACTGATAACGCAAGCCTGATGCCAGGGCATGAGTGAGCAGCCTCTCTGTTTTCAGAGATAACTGATAGCAGCGAACCCACGCGAATCCCGAACCCGCAATGCACGGTGCCACCACAGAGAGGCCTCACTTTAGGGCGGCCTGTGGGTGGAGGATCTGACTTCCCGAACTGTCTGAACACCTAAACAAATGGCTATGAAGGAGTTTGTGTGGTTTTAGAGGGTGTGCCTAAATTTCTGTGAGAGTTTTACCTTCATTGTATTCTAAAAGACATGCTAATATTGAATTCATAAAAAAGTTCTCAGACATTTTTACACACAAGAGAAATGGAATATTTAAGTTCAATTCAATTTTGGGAAATATAGCCCCATGTCAACAATAATAGGTGACTTATGTCATATTAAATAGCAAACATAAAAATTTTAATCTAGTATCTATGATTTTTTTGGTCATTTCAGAATAAAGTCAAACATAAAAAGGTTAGGTTAATAATTAAACTCTAAACTCCATAATTATCCACTGTACACATTTTATCTAGTTTTTTTTTGTAATAGTAAATAATATTATGACCGGAATACATTATGAGTTTACAATTACTACTACTTCTGCCATACTTCTGCAGATTAGAATAGAAAAAAAAACTTTACTTGTTTATAAACTAAAATTTTTGAATTTGTATCCGACTCACCTAAAAATATTCTTTCATCAAATTCTCCAACACTCAGGACATATGTTTCATAAATATTGTTCAATGATTTAAGATTTACATCAAAGGCTCCAACATCCAAGAGACCTGTTAGCTGCTCACTGTCTCCATTGAGAATCTAAAATATGTAAATAAACAGATAATTAGTATGTACAATTTTATTATTATTATAAAATTGTACTCTGTAATTTAGGAAAAGTTTTGTTACCCCTTTTTCAAAGAATGATTTGATGACAGGTCTCCAACTGTATTCCTTCATGGTAGCTGCCTCAACGGGAAGACCCTGTTTGATTTCGCATAATGTTGATATGATACAGGGTGCCTTCTTTGGCAACTCAAAATCGTCTTTCAGCCAGTTAGCTGGTAAACCTAAAAACATTTAACATGTAAAATACTCGAACATAATATGATCTATGAAATGAAATAAAAAGAAATTACTTTACAAACCTATCATATGTTTTACCAACAAGATCACAGAGTAAAACTCTTTTATCAATTATTGTATTAAAGTTAATTTTATTTAGTCTAAGTCTAATGTCAAAATCACTTAGTACTGAAGGTATTAACAAAGTAGAAAAATCTACACCATACTGTATAAATACATAGGGTCAAACACAGTAAGGGAATAATTATCTCTACTAAAGTGTAAAACTTATCTTATTACCTTTGAACCCAGGATTAATCAAATCGATCCTTCGACTCATGAAAGCATTGGCAAACACAAAGTCCAGGCATGACAGCAGTATGTGATACATGTCCACCAGGTCGTCTGCTGATGAGTGGAACTCGCCTTTGACACAGATGTAGAGGCACCAGGTAAATTCAAACAATGCATTGGCTGTGCAAGGTTGTAACCTAGAATGATAATATTTGAGAATGTGTTAAGATTTTTGTGTAAGTTCACAATACAGTTACAGCAGCATTAATTGCACACTATTCTTTAGGCATTGTAATAACTGAAAAAAGAAAAAACTTTATTCTTTTTCTAAATATACTTTGCATTTTAATTTGGAAAGAAGTTGGGTGACGGCACCAGTTATGGACGGTTTAAGTTGACAAGCACCAGTGATGGACACTTCATTCATAATTTAAAGACCATAGAGTTGTGAATTGATTGTTATACAACAAATGCCTTTTCTTTGGGTAGTAAATAAGAGTCATTGTCCATTACTGGTTCTATGTCCATTACTGGTGCGGTTTAACCTAACTGTAAGTTTAACCTAAATATCTTCAGTTGAATTAGATCAAGCTACTAAATACATATTTACTTACTTTGGCTTTTTGCTTTTAGTGTTATTTTTCACTGGCTCATTGGTCAGGCCAGAGAAGATTTCCTGGAAAATTGGTTGGAATTTCCTGAAGAGTACTGTGGAAACAGCAAACTTATGCTCTAAGTGAGAAATTCTGTCCTTGAAATCTGTTGACATGGCTGCCATTTCCATCCAATTTTTAATTTTGTTGAAAAACTGTATGAGACTGTGAACAAAAACAAAGCATAATTTTCTTCATCTTTCATATTAAACCAAACTTACTAAATCTTACCATAAAATAATATGTGTATGAGATGTATATTTTTATGAGTTTTAAGTTAAATTACTGCAAAAAAGATTGTAACTACTACTAGTGCTATTCTAACTGTGCTATGAAAACATAATGTTGATAAATAATTATGCCATGGCTACTTAACATGATATAGTCATGGCTTTGTCTATGCAGTGTGTCACATGCTCTGTCTACCCCACTAGGGAATACAGACAAGATGTTTATGTATGGTAACTTAGTAAATTGTTTCCAAACCTGATGTTGCAAATCCTGAGTAGTCTTGTCAAAGACACACAGTTTCCTTCAACAGCTTTCCCTGTTTGAACTGTAGGTGTGATTGAGGTCCGACATGCTACATACATTGCACATGCTATCCAGTGCAGAGGGTCACCCTAAATAGACACCATTAATATTTAAACAACAAGGATAAATACAGAGATTTTATGGTAAAAGTTCATTGTGATAGTAGTACTAATGAATAGAATAGAAACTTAAAAATTAAGCAATTGCTACAATGGATAAAAGTAATTACAAAACAGTTATATCTTGATTGATAATAATGTTATGAGGTTTTAAAACATACTTGAAAAATATACAAAAATTTTAACTAGCTTTAGAGCAAAGCTTTCAAGGTTTTGTTTGTATGAACACGCAAGACAATAATTTTGATATCATAAATGTAACCTACAACTAAACATTAATAAGTCTGTGTTTCGTCAGAAACGTGATTGCTAATACCTAATATCGTTAAATTGTCGTACTTGATTGAATAGCAGATTGTTAAACGAAAAAAATGCATGTGTTGACGTAATTAAGAACAATTGAATAGCCTACAATTAATACCAATACTGGACAAAAATTTTACATAGTTTTGGCCAATTTAGATATTATGCTAATAATCGTCACAAGAAATACTCACATCTAATGTGTAATTACGTTTGATTTCCAGAAATGAGTCCTTGGCTTTTTTTGCAGCAATTGGGTCTACATTTAAGGTAGAGCACAGGTTATCAATCTTCGATATCCAATTTTCTTCACCATCTTCTGGCTTAGACATCTTTATAAAGGCAGTTTAAGTAATAAAATATCTAAAACAAGACTTGATTTAATATGAATAAACAATAAAGATACGACACCGAAGTTGTCCTGATTTTGACAACTATACTATGACAGCTTCTTGGCGGGAAGAATGCGCCTCCACTCCACCCACACATCCGCGCCTTTTTTGCGCTGTGGGTTTTTGTCTATGGATATTTCGCGAGGGCCTGTGTTAGAGTGAGAAACGAGAAAGTTTTATTCACTCTAAAAGACGAGGTACGGCATGAGAGCTGACTGAGATTTAGTCCGAGTGCACATTATCAGTAAAATTTATTTAAAAATAGTTTTGGTGGTTTTAGAACCGAAATTTTTAGTAGTAGCAACATAAAAATTTGCATGTGTCAGATGTGTTTTGATGGGAAGTTTGAATAATTTTTATTTTGATTACAATTACTTGAATACTATCAATTATAATACAAATTAAGCTCATTTTTAGTAAATAAGTAATTCAAAATGTTACGCCGTCTATACTATACATCCAGTGTTACGTTCAGTATAAAAAAACAAGGCATTAAACTTATGAAAATGGTTAACCCAAAAGCGAAAAAGTAAGCTTTTTCTGCTTTAATTTAGTGTTCAGATTGCTATTACTACCAATTTCTATTTACTATGTACCTGCTGGATTTCTAGTAAGTGCTTTAATTCTACTCACTATTTTGACTTACATAGGTTATGTTTTGATTTCTTGTAGACAATTTTACCCGGCAGTATATGACGATGGATTTAGCAGTATGCCAAGCGTAAAAAGTTTGACTAAAGTAAAACATGAACCAGGAAAACGTGGAGAGAGAAGAATTGCAATGCTGAATAAGATGTTCATGAAGAATATTACTGATCTACTATCCACAGGCACCTTGGCCATGAATATAGTTGGCCATGGCATAGAAATATCTAAAGTAGGTATTTTCAGGTAGCATCCATTTTAATTTTACAGTTTTGTGTAAAGAGATTTCTAAATACAATAAAGCAATCAGTGATCTTTATTTACATTTAATTTATTTATCATTGAAACATTTATTTAGCTACAATATTATACCTATTGCTTTCTATTAAATATTTGATTTACAATCAGGTAAAGGTGACACCAGATTTCCAGACAGTAAATGTGTTCTGGGTGTGCAAAGGAGACTCGACTGATGCACAGACTGAGGAGCTACTGAATAAAACCGCTGGACCACTGAGAGCTGAGCTGTCCAGCCTCAGAGTTATGGGCATAGTGCCTTATATCAATTTTGTAAAAGGTAGGGGCTACATTTGTTAATTTAGTCATATTTAACTCATTGAATTCCAGCTATGTAATATTGCATAGACATGAACGGTGGATAACATGGCGGAGGCAGTCTATGTATTACTATGTAGTACTTCCCTTGACGATTCTAAGCAACACATGCCTTGTGGCCTCTTGTGTAGTTTGTATTAAAATTCCTCATAATCCCATCATTCAAACAAAATTCCAATTAAAAATGTAGTTACTTAATTAAAGCAAATTTTGTAGATTTAGATTTGTATGGTGGCTACCAATTTCAATCTGATGGATACTTGTGGCATTTAGTGGGTTAATTTAGCCCAGCAGTTTGAGCTGTGGCCTTTCATATAAAGGGTTGTAGGTTTTTTGTGAAATAGAATTTGATATTTTTCACAAGTGTATATTTGGTTAAGGAAAACATTGTGAGGAAACCTGCACACAAATGAAGTCATTAAAAATGTTTAATTACTTTGCCTGTGTGAAGTTCCCAATCCATGTTGGCCCTCAATGGGCACAACAGCCCAAACCCTCTCATATTGCTACAAAGCCCGTGGAAAGTAGTGGAACTTATTTAGGCTTATTAGGATTTTATTATTTGGTATAGTGATGATGGTGTAATTGGCGTATGCCTCCCTGTGGTCGTTCAGCAGCAACATTTATGTCTTCCAGCCAGGGTTGATATGATTTAAATCACTTGATTTAAATCAGTGATTTAAATCGTGATTTTAATCAAGGGATTTTTCAAAAAAATCATTGATTTAAATCATTAAATTTTTACTACAACCAAATCGGCCTAAAATTGTTTAGGGAATTCCCCGGACC
>BHDV01024132.1:67512-98229 GCA_005406045.1 Adoxophyes honmai | reverse complement strand
AGGATCGTAGCAAGTGGAACAAAGTGGTCTCTGCCTACCCCTGTGGGAAAGAGGCGTGACAGTATGTATGTATGTATGTATGTAAGATGACTATTAAATTAAATGGCTTTCCAAAGTTCATTTCGTCGTTTATGATGATCGCGAGTTGTACAGTCAGCGTCAAAAGTAACTGACAATTTTAGTACTGAGTTACGTCAAATTCTATACTAAAATTATCACTTACTTTTGACGCTGACCCTACCTTGACAACTGCGTGTGTGACGCTCGATAGAACCGTGTCCTAGGGAGCCTATGCTGTACATAAACATAACACATCAAGATATTTCTTCAAATGTCAAATGCAACTGGATGTCACTAGGGGAGGTCCACTCCGCAGTTTAGGTAGACTCCGCCGGTGATGCAATAAGACAACGGTAGAAAGCGTAGAGACATCAATAATATCAATATTTTATTATATATTTTAGTATAATTTTTCAATATTTGATGTACTGTATTTCACCAAGTTTATTGTATCCTCTCTTCTCCTATCCTGTCTCCTCTCTGCCTCTCAAAGGTTGGCTGCAAGAGATCCCTTAAGGGATAAGTCCGCCTTTGTACTTCGCCATTTCATTTGTATATAATTTTTGTTTTTGTATGTATTTTGTGTTTTTTTCCTTTTGTACAATAAAGTGTTTACTTACTTACAATATTTTTATGACTAAACATGGTCGGAAGTGGACCTTCTGCATGTATTACCTATACCTATTCTGTGGTATTTCCGTGTGTCACACGAACTTGCGAAGCCATAGATAAAGTGTTCTTTTCTTGTCTGGGAATCTAATCACTCGCTATCCGTCTAGGGAACAATGACGTCACGGGAATACAAAGGCATTAATGGCTATCTGACTCACTTACTTATCTGCCTTGCTCAATGAAATAGTCGTGTTCTACGTTAATTGTTCTTCGTGAATCATATCATATCATAGCACAAAGCCGATAACTTGAGCATGTAGGAATTTTAAGAGCACCCGCCAATAAGTTACCTTACTATGTAGGTACGTGTCTCAATTTAAAATTATGACCATTCTCTGTGTGCGTGTGATTTTTATCGACTGGAACAATATGTGATAAGTATAGCAAATTAAACACTTCGATGCTAAAACAACCGTGCACATAATACTTGATTGCTGTTTATTTAAACTCACAAATGATGATACTACCTACTATTTCGCATTAGACTAATCTTAAATACATATGATAATGATACCACTGGATTCATACCAGTTGAGCCGGCTTACTAGTAAGTTGGCCCGTGTTGAATATGAGCGCCCATATCGATGAGAGCTCAACTGAAATTGGACACTAATACTTCCAAAACTGAGTTTTTTCTCAATTTATTCTCGATCGGTTCATCGGTTGAAGCGTGAATAAGTAACAGACAGATAGACAAAGTGACTTTAGCATTGATAATCTAGCAGGAATTTGAATAAATGATAGTAACCAGACTTTAAAGCTCCAATTATACTTGCAGGCAAAGATAAAACAAGTAGAAGACCGAACACCAGTAGAAGAAGAAACTATACCAGAAATGACAAACACCGTCTACGGATTAGATCATGCGAAGATTTTGAGCAGGCTTCTAGCGGCTAGGAAAAAGAGTGCAGACGCCTGGAAGAATCTAGATATGGATAATAACGTGATATCGTACAGGACCGACAGGCCGGCGTCTCGGCCTGCCGCGGCGGTCGATGAGGAGCCAAGCCAGAAGCGAGAACTTGCAGAATTCCTCTTGAAACGGAGGGTAGGGTCGAGGATTTAGTTTACTTTCGTAGGTGGGGGAAGACTGAGTAAATTTCCTGATCAGAAGTGGGATTTACGTAGTAAAAATAGACAAATGGACTTTTAATGTTAGAGAAGAGACGATTATTTTGAAAATGTGCTTTCATCACTCAGTCGATTTGGATGAAATGGATGGTAGCGGATGAGAGTTAACGCCGTTCAACCCTCGTTCGACCAGAGGTTGTTTTTTATTCATAGTCTTGAAATTTGACGCGAGTTTTACGAATCTAAAATTATTTGTAATTTTTTTCAATTGTATGAATGGTTCCAGAAGCTTCGTCAAATAAGAAAATAAAGAAGCGATTATTTTTATTTAATACGCCGTATGCAATACCCCTATTCTTTGGCCAGCAGCGATTTGTTACACTATGATAATACTTTTATTATTGTATTAATCTGTCCTGATGACTATAGGGGCTTTGGGGTCCTATTCCCGTCTTCAATTCACATGATCCCCTAATCAATCTATTATCAAATAAAAATCATTCGGCTTCGTGTTAAAGTAAATTGCCGTTTCAGATCCAACAGAACAAACTGCACAAGGAACTGCGGGAGTCTCGTCACGATGAGGTGTTGGTGGAGCGCCGCCTCGACGAGGAAGAGTACTGGACTGACGACGAACACTACGAGGATGATGACGATGATTATTACGAGGAGCCCCGGCGCCTGGACGATGACTCGCGATGATGTTAGTTTAAATTTATAATTATGTCTATTATAATTATAGGTAGTAACATTTTTGCGTCTTTTTATTAGTTCTCACGGTTTTTCCAAGTACCTACGAATCTAGATAGCAGCATAGCTTATTTTTTAGTTTACCAGGCAATGATTTACTTACAAAGCGAAGGAGATAATATCCTATTTAGTGAATATGTCACCAGAAAATAACAAAATCGGTAAGTTTATAAATTTCCTAGAATCTCGTTTTCACCCTTTGGGTATGGAATCCAAAAAATAAAAATAAACGTACTCTGTATGTCTAATGTCTTATTGAGATACATATATCTTTGTTTTTATGATAAGAAGTTACAAGCAGTTATTGCCAAGTTAACATTGCTTTTATTTGGTAAACAAACCAATTTTATTTGATAGGCAGGTGCAATCTAAATATTAAAGTGAACGCCAATACAATACATATCATTGGAATAACCTTTGCCGATAATGGTAATCACTCTGCCTTTATCCGCGCTCGTGTACCCGTACTTGTATTATTATAATGAGACAAGGGTTGTTTGTTCTTTTTGATGAACGATCATGGAGATTGTGAGGCGTAGGGATCCAGAAACATCTGGCATAAGCGAAGGTAACGCTCTAACTTGTGTAGGTTTGGCGATGAATGTTGCGGGGGCGTTATAGAAAATCGATAGTATGTATCCCATTGTATTACAAGCGACGGAGATAGTAACACTGAGATTAAAGTGCCTTTGATGTGGTTTGTGAAATGGTTGCAAAAAAATTGATACTTGTCCCTATCTCCCTGTTAATATTATTATCCATTTCTTGTATGTATGTAACTCTTTATTGCACAAATAATCATGACAAAATAACAGACAAAACAGAACATAAGTACAAAGGCGAACATATCCCAAAAGGGATCTCTTCCTGCTAACCTTCAAGCGATTGACAAAACATGTGAAATTAGAGTAGACACACAAAGAAAATTGAGAAAGAAAAAAATACCAATAACCTAAAATAATACCAATAACCTAAAATAATACCAATAACCTAAAATAATACCAATAACCTAAAATAATACCAATAACCTAAAAAAATACCAATAACCTAAAATAATACCAATAACCTAAAATTATTTCTTCTGTGGATGTCGTAAGAAGCGACTAAGGAAATAGGTTAAGGTATATTTTAAGCAATAGACTAGCTATCTGTCGCTACTATTTCTTTAACTCAAAATCTAAAAAAAAATGCTAGAAGTGGTCACGAAACGTGATATAGTTATGGTTTTGTCTATGTAGCGTTTCGTGTGCTCTGCCTACCCCATTTGAGAATACAGGCGTGATGTTCGTATGTATGTATTTCAAGCAACGGAGATAAAAGGCGTCTTAGATGTGGCAAGGTTGCAAAAAATACCTACTCGTTCCTATTTCCCTATTAATATTAAGTATATTCATGTGAAGCAGACTGTCTGTTGTCCGTTTGTCCTTTACCTTTTCACGCTCCAACCGCAGAATTGATTTAGACGAATATTTATGGAAATGATATTTGTGTCCCGATGAAGGACATATACGAATTCATATCCCAGAATAATACATATTTCCCGAGAGATACCGATAACTTTATGCGGACGGAGTCGCGGCAAACAACTTGTATTTTGAATGTCGTTTTAAATGTCTGTCTGTCTGTCCTTACCTTGACTCCTTATTCCCTCCCCTCCCCTTTTGCGGTTTTAACCGGTCAACCTCTGAACTGTAGGCTGTATTCCGATAAAGGCTCCTTTTTTATCCCGGAACATACATAGTTCCTGCGAGATACTTATAACATAACTGGAATCTACACTGAACAGAGAGACACACACACATACGATACGAAGTACAATAGGTTGGTCACTTCTTACGACATCCACGGTAGAAATCGAGAGATGTTATTCTCAACCTGAAACCACACGGCCATTGTGTGATTAAACGGATGTTAACAGCAAAATAATAAGAGACATTAATGATGCAAAAAAAGATAGCTAAAGGTAAATTAAAACTAACTATCACAAAAGTACTACAACTAAAACAACAAAAAGTTGATCCCATGGAGTGGTCCACAAGACACTGGACCGGATGCATTGATGCATACCCTCGCTGGTATGCAGTTTTGAAGCGATCCTAGAGGAAGTTGCTAGCTCCTTGAGCTCCACTAACAGTTTAAGTTTTATCCGCGACATAGAAAAACAACTCACTCTTTAATCAAGCGTCAAAGAAAGATTACAAACGCTTTTTACGTTTAAACCAGGGATAAACGTTAGCCTGCCAAGCTCCTTGGACGTGTTCGCTAGTCATTTCAGTTAAATATACCTACAGTTTTCTAGAATGCTGTGCGGTGTTGGAATAGAAAAACACTTCTCCATTTCTCCGTGGATGTCGTAAGAGACGACTAAGGAAATGGGTTTAGATATGCTTTAAGCGACAGGCTAGCAAACTGTTACTATTATACTCTCTTCCATCTGTTATCAAACCTAAAATTATCCTAAGTGGCCACGAAACGTGAAATAGTCATCGTTTTGTCTATGTAACATTTTGTGTGCTCTGCCTACCCCTATTGGGAATACAGGCGTGATGTATGTATATATGTACGTTTCGTAGGCTAGCAATTTGTCACTATTATTCCTGCCAACTCAAAATAAATAAAAAATATGCTAGAAGTGGTCACGAAACGTGAAATAGTCATGATTTTGTCTGTGTCACGTTTCGTGAGCTCTGCCTACCCCATTTAGGAACATAGGCGTGATTGTATGTAATTGTAGTTTTACAGAAAATTTACTGCTATAGTTACCGACATATAACTTAAGCAAGTTTTTTTTTGTAGTGATATATAAGTTCTGGCATCGCTTTTACCTTACTTACCCCCACTACATAAAATCTTGCCAAGTTTTAGGTCGAGGATTATACCGTATATAAGGCGCAGCGCAGACGACAGACGTTTTGTGCGATTGAGTCTGCGGCGCACAAAAAGTCTGCTTGGATTGTATGCATTGTGCGCCGGAGTTTTTGCGCGTCGTGTGCGTTACTGCATATAATTCCATAGGTTCTATTTTCACAGATTAAAAAGTCCGTCGCGGATAGTCTGTCGTCTGGCCTAAAAGGTTGACAGACTTAAATAGGTAAAAGAGATCGGTGTATCGACGTCCGAAGCCAGTTTTCCATTACGCCCTTTAATGAGAACATATAAAACTGCACTTGGTAAACAAGTTTGCTCTTATTTCTATTAGTAAGGTCACGGTGATACTCCGCTGCCTGCGCTTCGTCGCAAACAATGCAATAATGTTATCAAATGTATATATCACCACATAAACAGTAGGTATCGGTCAATAACAAAGTATACAAATGTATGGAACACCAAACATACAGTGTTTTGAGCCGCTGCTTTTCCTGTGTTTAAAGGAAATCATTCGTGGAAATTGTTACTCAATTAAAAATAATTAGCTTCGGAATGGAAACGAGGCCAGTGCAACGATAAGCTGCACAGTTCAGCAGGTCTACTGCCGGAGTAGGGTTCGTTGGTTCAGAGCCATATCTGCATTTTTTTGGGTTTTTTGTATATATTTTTTGGTTTCCTGTGTGGTGTCGAGATAGGATAAGACCCATTCAACCATTTCTTCCGTGGATGTTGTAAGACATGATTAAAGAAATATGTTTGGTATCCTTTAGGTTAGGCGACAGGTTAGCAAACTGTCACTATTTTTTCTCCGTTGTTTTAAAACCTAAACTTATGCTAGAAGAGGCTACGAAGCGTGAAATAGTCATGTTTTGAGTGGATATGTCATGTCGCGTATACCCTGCCTACCCCATTTGGGAACACAAACATGAGTGTATGTAGGTATGTAAGTTTTCGTGGTTATAAGTTACAGAATATAGATTACCGTCAAAACGGCTGAACGGATTTGGATGAAAATTGACATAAGCACTTACAGATTATGGTCTATTTTTACTTCGTTTTTCTCTAAAGGACGAACTACTATGTGTATACACATAGACTAGTATTGTAAATGAGAAAATATGTATATTTCGACGATGGTTTGTGTGATGTTTATATAATATCGAACGGCAAAACTTTATAACAAATATGACACATGTAAGGGAAAATTTTGTATAACCAAAAATAATAAAAATAATAAAATAAATCAAATCAAATTAAATTAAATTGAATGCAGGTTAGCATGTAGATAGCTTAGATCTAAGTGTTAGTATTAAATATTAATTTACTGGGGCATGTAGCCCACAACAATGTCGGATGTAGGGGCAGTCGTACCTAGCCCCTATCATCCTCAGAATGTTATCGGGACTGCCACGCACTCGGCGCACCAGGGATGTGGCTCTTTTGCGCATAGTTGCATAAAAACAATCTACCCTTGCTTCTGCAAACATCCCTGATGCGCTACAGAAACGGGGCAGCCCCACCAACACCCGGAACGCGTTATTAAATTGGACCCGGAGAGCCCCGTAGGCCCGCTGCGTGTACCGATACCACAAGCTGCATGTATAGAGAGAGGTGCAGTAAGCTCTAAACAAAGTTATCTTAACCTCCCTTGAACATTTTGCAAACTTGCGCGCAATCATATTAGTCCTGACCGACAAGGCTCTCCGTTCCCGCTCAATGTCTGCATCGTCTTTGAGGTCCCACGTAACCAGATGACCCAAATATTTAAATGTGTCAACCCTAGCTATAAATGCTTAGTTTACCCAAATAAGGAAAATAGATAAGCTACGTTTTTGATACCATCTTAGCTTAGCCAAATTATTGACAGGTTAATATGATAATATGTGACAATCAGTAGAACCTTTTCGCAGTCAATATTTGCTGCACCCGAAGACTTTAAGTGGGGGTAAGTTCATGCGTCAATTTTTAATTCCGGATACTGTATCAAACTTAATGAGGACAACTAAGGTTCCATGCGACAGAGTTCTAATGGCTATGATACACGAATCGGGTAGAAAGTTACACCTTAGTGTAAATGGCGGGTAACAGATAAAGGGTTACGAATTTACTAAAAAATGTTTAGGTTCAAACTCGCTTCAGCTCGCGCCCTAGTGTTAGGGTTACATTCTTCGGCCGAGCCAACTTAAATATTTGCACACCCAACGCAATAAAATACTTATTTCACGCATCGCGGGGTCTATCTTTTGAAACACTTCAGAATAGGTTCGAGGGTAGTCGTTTGAGCGTTCAAATTGAAAAAAATAGGTTATTAGAGTTCATGTCACGTTCAGGTGGAACTAGGGAGACCTTGACTCGACGCTATACATAGAATATGAAGAGGGTGGCTGCTCGCGTCTACGAGAATTTTCGTCTCGGAACTTATCGGGAGAATAAGGCCGGGCGTTATGCTTTCGTATAGTGTGATGATCGACATCGGCTTTCGCGCCGCTGTCTATTATAACAAGGATTCGACGCAGTGTTTACCTTGTCTTGCCATTCAATCATTAGTTTTCACTTTCGTAGGGATTTTTAAAAGTCATGTTGCTTAAGCAAACAGAATAGTTAGGTATACTATTTTTCTGTTACTTAATATCAAGGTGAGTGAGAACTATAAAGTATGTAGCCTTTTTTTCTTGTTTTTTATCTTTACTAAGGTTTTAAGTAGTGGGGGTACTGTTCCGGGGACTGTATGGTACATAATTTTTAATATGATGAGATTTTTAGACCGGAGAAATTCCAATATTGTCAGATTTGTTTGGAGGTTTGGAACGCTGAATATAGTAGACCGGTTTATTTCCCAAAATACCAGGAGAATCTGCGTTAAAATTTAGTTTTTAATATTTAATAATTATGTAATTTTGAATCTACATCAGTATAGTTACCGGCATATATCTTAGCAAGATTTTTTGTAGTGGGGGTAAGTTCGCGGATGGCTTTTTGCAGGTAAAAGCCCCGTTTATCCCCACTACAAAAAAAGTCTTGCCATGTTTAAAGTTGAGGACTATTATTGGAAATTGTAAATGGATATCTAGATTTTAGCAATATTAGTGGGTAAGGCAGGGTCCGGAGGGCTGCGCAAACCGGCCGGGCGCGCGGCCACCTGTTCGCGCCGCGCCCGCGCCCCGCTGCGCGCGCCGGCTCCCTCCCCTCATTCGTTCCGCGACGCGTCGTCTCGCCGGCCGGCTTCCGACTCGCCCGGGCTCATTCTCTCCGCGTCCGCTACCCGCATCGTACCTCACCTCGCTCAGCATGACGGAAAACACGGACTCCCCGGCGGCCGCGGCGCCCGAGAAGACCCCCACCGAGAATGGCAGCTCCGAGACGCCCCCGGAGGAGACCCCCGACAAGGTGGCCGACGACAAGGAGAGCCCGCCGCCCAAGGAGATGCGCGCCGTCGTCCTCACCGGCTTCGGCGGCCTCAAGACCGTCAAGATCCTCAAGAAGCCCGAGCCCACCGTCGCCGAGGGCGAGGTTCTCATCAGAGTCAAAGCTTGGTGAGTTTTTTAAATCACTCTTTAGTCATCGATGTAACTACTCCAGTTTTTTGCGGTTTATGTGCCTCCGAAACGATGAATCCGAACAGGTTTCGCGTGCGTTTTGAACGCAACGTGTTTTTATGAGACGTTGAAATTTATTTTTGAATTAATTGACCAAGTGTCGTATTTTAAATGAAAATATGGGGGGTAGTTACGTTTCTCTTTTTTTTCTTTTTGTACTTAAGTTTGTGTCACAATTTCGTGATTAATGTTTTTATGGTGTCGATGGCGATTACTTACTCGGAACCTTAATTTCGATTAGTTTGTTGTAAGTCGTGGATCGAAGCATACATTTCAAAATGCAAAAAATTGTACCATTCCTCGAGCTGCGACTCACGTAGTATGGAAATATGGATGCCTATTTACCCAATGCCCGCGCCGGGCCCCGCCGCCGCCCGCCTGGCTCATTAACATTGCTGATTCACATCTGCTGGCCCCGCAGCGAGAATCGAGATGCACCCGACCAATTGAAAATTTTGCACGCACTCTCGAATCTGATCCGCGGTCGGCCGTGTGACGCGCCCTTCAGCGGATTTACAGTCCAACGAACGGCAATCGCGACGGAACTACACGTTCGGATTATCACTGTTATTTGCATCGCCGGGCCTGTACAAAATATTTAAGCAGTCTACTTTCGGAAGCTTGCCAAAACCATTACCATATCCGATGACACCGGACAGAATAATAAGCAGATTAGCTGAATATTTCATCGAGTCCATTAAAATAGCCGTGATCTTTCTATCGATTTCGCCAGACAAGTTGTTGTTTATTCAGCAGAATAGTTATGGTAAATCGCGTTCGATCCCCGTTTCGAGCTGCGTTCACGCATCACGCATGCATCTCCGCAGCGGAGCGTGTCGCGTCGCGAGCTTCGCCGTCGCGTGAAGTGGAAGGCTACAATTTTAATGATATTTTGTCATACGAAGCGGCATCGCAGCGAGTTCGTGCGAAAGTGAGTGGAGCGCCCACTGACATTGTTCTTTGTTCGTTTTTATCGCTCCAGTGCTTCAGATAATGTGGCTTGCTTCAAACTCAACGCTACTTGCGAGACGGCACCGGCATGAGTTATCGGCCACTTTTCTTGTTAAAGTTAACTGATCTTGGCTTTAGCCATTCTCTTACTTAACGATGAATGATGTGTTTCGCTTATGTATTGGTCGCCCTTAGGAAATGAGAAAATAACACTTTAGGTTAATTCTTAAGATATTGTTGTTTGTCAATTCAACGAACGACTGGCTCAGTAGGTACAGGAGCCAAAATACATATAATTTCATCAAACTGACCACATTACATTCTCCAGATAGATAGGAACACTAAGTACTAGATGTTGAAGTTAAAACTGGTAGCTAGGTACCTAACTAAGTATGTACATAATTATAAAAACATTGTCTTGCAATATTAAAGTCAACGTCAGATAACTGGCAGAGGAGATTCATGCAAAACTGACGCCACTGAAGCTAGGTGCAGTAAGTGCATCCCCTGGGTGCGCTAAATATAGCGCGCTTATCGCCAGCTTACTATGTAAATGACCGCGACATTCGCGACGCTAGTGAAAATATGAACCGGCTGGCCGTAAGCTCGCATCCCGACCGGTGCCGGTGAGATACAAGTTCTGTGCCCGGTCTAGACTGCACTGCAAAAACGTGTGAGTTCCGCCCACACGCCGCCGCCGCTGCGCTCGCCCATTGGGAAAATAAGAGGCTCTTCTATTATCACATAAGTTTAACTACATATTTTATACGGATAACCACACCTTATTCGATGCATAGTAAGGCACCTCGAGCTTATCGTTTTTTTTACTAATGGTATCACACTCCCCACATTCTTTCCCAAATAAAAGAAACAACTTGAACACGTTCAAGGGTAACGTGGTGTTCCACAAATACCGAACAAACTGCTTAACTGGATGATTATCTCAGGAGTTTGTTGACCTACAATTAAATAGTCATTATAATGTATAAGGTAACGGCCGCCGAATGTTTTAAATAATACCTGTCTAGAGCTCTAGTCACGCGGCGCCCGACTATGGCCGTGACTTTACAGTGAATAGACCTGCTGTTATACGTATTGTGTAGTGCAAGTGTATCAAACTTCTTTTATCCACTAATATTTGCCCATTTTTCTTTCACGTTTGTTGTACGTTCAATGTTTTGTATTTCACTTTATTTACAAACGTCTGATATTTGGTACAATGTGTTGCAGATTTCTGCTTAACCGCGTCTTTAGTTATTATAAATAAATCTGAAACATTGAAAAGGGATGTGTGTTATATCGCGTCTCACTTAATTAAGCTGCTTACTGCCCTAAAAGACAAGTAATGATACAGCGGGCGTTCGCCTCCGATGATTCATTTGCGTCACACTTTATTGGTCTTTTTAAAAGGAATCTTTGTTATAAATATATTGATGGAAGAAAACAAACCATAAACAAAATGTCAAGTTAATCCTCTTATGTAAACGAAAATAATGATTCCCTACCGGTCAATCTTTCAGCTCAGGCCCAAGAACAAGGGTCCCTTGTTTAATGGGGGCATTAAATTAATGACTTGTAACAGTTATAAAATAAAATCTTTCCGATGAGGCGTGTTGCGCCGGGGCAGGCGCGCTGCTAGCGTGCCGATGCCGTCCCGTTCAGCTAATGTGTTTTTGTAAGACTTCTCAAAGGGATCTGACCAATGAATAACATACCATTATTTTCAATTAGGTCAAGACGGTGTCAGCGTGAGACGTCTTCCAAGAACAATCGACGTACTCACGCCTCTCGTGAGTGGCTTTCTTTTCGATTTCGAGAGTGCTTAATTATATGTGAAGATAAGTAGTAAAGGATGGGAAATGCGATCGTCGAGTTTTTGTTGTCTGGCGGGCATCTGGTCTATATCACATATCCAATTCTTAGAAGCACGAATAATTAGGAGTTATTACGTATAAACTTATTTGGTTGTAGGTATAAAATAGCTTATAAATAATAATTACGTTTATTTAACTTAACCTATGAACCTATCTCTTAACGCATGGTCCTTTCTTTTTGTAGCGAAAGTGCTTGTTAATTGCTTACATCCTTTCCTTTGTTGGCGTATCAATTTAAAGCCTAAAAATAACATCTGCCTCTCGTGTAATGCAATCGAGTTCTATGGTATAAAGTGCAGTATTGTGCATTTTAATGGGCCTTGAAGCCACATAAGATGGGAGAGATGAATTTGTTTATTACCCTCTTCCTTATTGAGAACGTCTGGGCGAGATAGCTCTCTTCCTATGAGTCACTAGAAAGTTATGTTCTCGGGCTAACTCGATTGAAATAACTCGCTATTCTACCTGACTGCAACCACTGTGTAGGTGGATTCGCTTGGGAAACTTTAAACCTATTGCGGACCTATTTATTTATAATTTATATCTGTAACCGAACCATACAATTTGTATGTACTTACTTAAGTATAAATTTTTAAGGAATTTGACAGTCTTTGTAACCGTTAGAAGAAATGCTATTCCCACGAAACGGACAGAATTATGATTTATGAATGACATGGGGATTTTCTCAATACGAAAAAGAGTCTGTTGTTTAATCACGACTTATAATAACACGTTATCTTCCGCCGTGTGTGCCAAGATGCAACTGCCTATCCGTCATTCAATCAATCATGGTCACTTTGACGGGCAGCTCATGTTTACAGTCAAGTCGTTAAAGAAATGGTGTGAAATTGTCTTGTTTTTGTTTGGCCCGTGATCTAGTTTTCCAGTTAAAAGGTTTGATTTAGAAGTAAATAGAGCGGCACTAAAAGGTACTGCTAAGTATATATCACAGTGATGTGTCATGAAGTCTCGCAGAGTAATTGCGTATAGACAAGTTACGCACATGAGTCAGCCTAAGGAAGTATGGTAATTGACTCATCAATTCATCATGCATAGTTTAGAAACAAATAAACTGTTGGTAACACTATAATTGATACAGTATTAAAATTTACACCAATTCATAAATTATAAATTACACTGTTATAAATTACAATATATATTTTAGAGTATGTATTAGGAAACTAATTCAGATTACTTATAGGTATACGGTACACCTATATTTTGTGGAAACAATGTAAAGCACACATGATATGAATTAATGATTGATTTTCCGTCGAAACAAATAAAGTACCTAATCGGTGTTTAGCTTTGTTATCGATTTACATTTAATTACAAGTGCGATAAGTGATCGGTTAGTCATTTTGAACCAACAGTCGATAGCATGGCGGCGGGGTGTTTCAGATGTTGCCGTGTACCTACTGTACATGCATGACTCGATTATGCAAAACAATACAGGCTGTTTTGTAAAAGGTTGGAAATACATAAGTTGGAGGCAGCATGCGGTTTCTCGTACGCGCCGAGCCCAGAGCCTCGGCGACAGGCGGAAGCCGGGCGGGCATATGCCTATCTATAAAACCCTTCATCGCACCGCAGATGCTGCAGGCGGGGTCGCCGCCGCCCGCGGCCACATTGTGCGCGGAGTCTGCAAGTCAATGAACTGACGAAAATGCTCCGTCGCTTATTGTGCCCATAATCGAATCAACTCTCTGCTCTATATGGCAGTAAACAAGTCGCATTCTTTTATCTTTTTTGACAAATAAAACACGCATGACAGGTAACAAATCTCCAAAATATCCGCCCGAATTTCTCGGAACATAAACGTGTCGTGCATCTGTCCTTATTTAGTACTGAATCCAAAATCAATCCGTTTTGACTTCTTATGAGGAATATCTTTACGCTTTTGGTTTTGTCTATGGCCTGTGGTTCTTTCTAGGTTGCCGCTAGGAAAACTGATTTGGAAAAACCCATGACTAGGTTCTCGCATTAAAAAGGGGTGTGGTTGCGTTGAAGCAGGGTGGCCAGCATGGCAGCATGGGGGGAGGCGAGCGGCGCACTCGGGGGCGCGGGGTGCTCCTGTAATGTCTGCCGAGGCGCGGGAGGGGCGCCGGATCAATACGGCGCGTCCCCTGCCCTCGCCTCACCTCACTCCTCGCTGCCCGACCAATCTCCGCAGGCCCTACGTCTTTCGACGCCAATGCTTATTTTTTATAGCGCCCATTAACCGAGCTCTTCGATAAATGAATAGAAGCACATTGTGTTGATATTTTTTCTTGTTTCGAATAGCGGGATCTTTCCATTATTATGTTAATAACTCATATCCGACACAACCGGCGCAATCTTTCGCTGAGGCCGCCGTGGCCTCGGGGATCAGTTCGACTTTGCTGATGGTGTGGGTACGGCTGACTGCACCACCTACCTGTTGAATGCTCGTTATTTTGTATGAAACTTGAGCATTCTTTGCTTAGTAACGAAATTTGTTTTGTAACAAAACTTAGCGTCACATAGGCTTAGTAAATAGGTATTTGTATGTATTTACGAAATCTGATGAGTGCTTTGAAATTACGTACTTACTCGTATTTACGTAGATATTTTGCATATCTACTCAGTACAAACTAAAACTCCTATTTTCTGTTTCACAAAGGAGCGTTCATATCTAGTTCCCGCAGGATAGCAATAAAATAAATTTTACCGAGACGAACGACACGGTAAACAGAAGATGTAAAAAAATCGTAATCGATTTTACTTATGATGTTTAATTATAAAGTTATTAAGTCATTTAATATGAGAGTTGTAATTGTAAACCTTCCCGGAGTTTATGTTCATTGCTTTATTATATCACCGTAATAAGGGTATATTTATTATAATTACGCTATGGTGCGACATGGCTTTCATTCAGGTTCGGGCATTAAAAAAGAATAATTAATACACCTAATAGTTACGACAAAATCCATCTTTAAGTAGATCAAGTCCTACAGTGCGCTAGCATAAAGTAACCGTACGGATCAGCCGTCAAATTAAATAATATGGATTTCGCTAGCCCAGAACTTATAATAGGTATAATTGTTTAATTTATAATTATCTTCGCGTTCAGTTTATTCGTAAAGCAATTCGCATTGTTCCCACACAATGCGGGAGCGTGAGAAACATTCCTGTGGGTCTTCGTCAAAGACTGCTTCCCGTGACTCGAAACGACGCAAAAGTTAAATAGAGTAGGTACCTGCCTAAGTAGGTGGCTCCAAAGTATTAATCTACTCGCGCTCTAGTGGCTGTGTATTATTGGGCTGCGGGAATGGAAAACGTGTTTAGAGTATAAATTCCGGTACGGAGTACAATCGCAGATCTATATTTAGTAACATAGAAGAAGTAAGGGTACCCTTCGAAAACACGCCCTAACGTAACGTTCCGTCAACGTTTTTTGCCTCAACATTTGGGACGGTCTATAATGATATTCCGTTTATTAGCTTGCGACGGCATCAAGTTCGTTGATGCCTGTATTTTTTTTGAGTTTTTTTTCGCCCGCATTCAATACACATGGCCGCGACGCAAGAGGGTGTTACATTAACATTGGATTCTAATGCTTTTCGGTGATTCGTCTCTGGCGCATGTCTGTTTACTATTATACTTGGTATTTACTAAAAAAAACTACAAGTTTACCGTTTTGTAGCGTTATGCTCTCAAAACAATGTGAGGTTGGTACCTGTAAGATGTTACAAAAAATAGTTTCTTGGACTGTAGGTCAATAGCGGATTGTTTATTTTAAAGAGTGCTTTGCTTTCGGTTTCGGAAAGTTTATCTATCAGAACTCATTTGTTTATTTTATCAGTTCTCAGATAAAACCAAAGAAATATTTAACTTGTCTTTATGAAAAGATAAGGCAATAACGTTTTTACTGATCCGACCATTTTCGTCTACTATAAATAGTTACATCTAGTATAGTTCAATTCCAGTGACTTCGTCGTTACATCATTACTTCACTGGGGACTATAGAGGGTCGGTGATGTTAAATAAATGTAGGTCGTTGAGAAGGGTAGTACCAGAATTCGTTAGCTGACGGAACACAGCAATCAAACCACATTCGTTTCCAAATGTTGAGAAAGAGAGGTGCTTTTTGTTGATTTCCACTATTAGATCAGCAAATGAAAGTTCCTACTTATTTTCGAAGATGAAATGAAAAAGTTACTTTTTCAGTTTCGAGCTTTTCAATCTTAGGAATTTAGATTGTTTAGTCTATGAAGTCGGATGTTGGCATTCTGAAGTTATTTTAAAACGATAGGCAACTAAAATTAAGGGCTATTATAGGTTTGTATATCAGTTTGGTGTAACCGCTGGTTTGAGGAACGTTAATTCGAAGTTCATTAATGGAATACTGGACTACTTGTCTGTTTACTCTATATGTACAGTCGAGCTCAATGATATATTTACAATTTAGTACCTTTTCTATTTACGTCATATTTGAAATATCGTATACTTTACTGCGATCAAAGTGACAGAGTACTAAAGTGTAAAGATATTTATGACTTCGACTGTACCTACCTATACAAATATGTGCCGTTTGCTGTTTCCGTCCCTTTCCAATTCTGTAATCTAAATTATACTACTTTTTAGTACAAAGAATATGGTATTGTTTACATTATGGTTTTGCTATTAGCTATTTTGTAGAATATTCCTGATAGCGGAACTTGAATACACTTTACCGGAGATCGGAACGGAAAATATACACAGCACTCAGGCCTCATTGTAGTGTATTACAAGGGAACCCCTGCATTAAATGTCCAGTCGCCGGTTCACTTCCTGGCAGGACAATTAGTGCGAGTGACTGTGACGAATATTTGGAGTATGAGTATGACGTACAGTTGTTATGTGGGGTGACTAATCAACAATGAAGTTGCAATTGTAAATTCCTGAGTCAATTAGGTAGGCAGTTGGTCACATGCCAACGCCAAGGAACGACTGATGATTGACCCATACCCAGAGATGCCGAAGCCTCCAAGTTGAGACATATTCAAACTTAATTACGGTCACATTTAGTCCTCTATAGGGGATTTCCGAGAGCTTTGTAGCGGATTATTATCTGTTACGAAATGAGATAAGATCTCAATGTTAGCAACTTTGTTAGCAATAAAGCGGTGATGGAGATGGAGTATTAGGAACTTTGTTCAGTATTACTTAAGCACCCAAAAGTTTCATGTTAACTTTTCAAACGCGTCGTTTCCAGCTTTACATGAAGTTTATGTTTGTTCCTATATAATATCGCCGCTTAGCGTCACGTCAATATCATTCTAATTAGATTCCTAAATACATACCGCTGAAGTTTATGTGTATTTGATCGTTTATATTGTAAGGTAAATAGCGGGGCCCATTGCAAATAAGATAAAAAAACAATAGGTTTTGACACATTTATTTGTCATACTCATAACCACACACAACAATATTTATCTGGTATAGGCTAACGGTAACCTAAATTAGCTTTTAAACTATAAGTTTAAACAATAATGTAATAACAGGGCCACAGGCGTGTTTGGCTGTCAACTTTCCTTATTAATATGTTAAAAACTACTCTTATAACCAGCTTAGGTTTCTCAGCCGCTCCTAGGCCGGCAACCACAGGACTATGACCGTGGCCGGCTGGCTCGGTGACCTCTCCGGGAAAGCCGTCTCGTGCACAGCTTTACCGCAGACGTCACCACAGGCCTAACCGAACCGCTCGCCATAGCCTGGGCTAGCACGGCATCCACAGCTCCAAGAATATACTAAAATTGCTACCTCAAACTATAGCCTGTCCGGACCGATGGATGCCAGGGCCTCTCTTAAGAAAGCTGCCTCGCGTAAACAGCTCTCTCACGGGAGGCCAGCTGAGCTCGCCACACCGGTCCAGGCGAGGATGAAGACAGGGTCGTTGCCTCCGCAACGCAGCCCCAAGGCAGGCAACCCAAACGCGTCAGCCGAAACGCGTGTCCGAAACGCGTGCCCGTCCAAAACGCGTGCCCCAAAAACGCCTCCTCATAACGCCTCCCTACGATAACAACAACCAGGTTAAACATGATGAACTAAAGTGTCCGCGCGATCAGAGGGAACGCGTTTACTGCTTCGTCTGGATGACGAGAACCACGTGTTCAATAAACTCACCCCGGCGGAAAAGGAATACCGCGGCAGCAGCCCCGTAGTCCCATATCAACGCCGGGGAAGGCGTATAACATCACCCCAACACGTGCCCCCACACGACAGAGGCGGGCCTTAGCCCGAATCTGGGAAAGTGAAAAACAAATGAGATTCGATGCTACGATCAAAACCACACGACGCCAGCTCGCAAACAAAGTATAATTTCCTTAGGAAATCTTAAAAACTCACCGATTCATAAAATTACGGTAACGCGCATATCGCGGCCATTGTCACAGCACAGACAGACGCCGATAGGCTTGTGTCGGTCAGGAGCAAAGAGCTAAAAAGAGCGAATCCTGCCACAGAGCGAATTGAACTAGTTCCTCACAAACGATATAAGTCGATCTCGATCTCGCTCCCGCGCTCCTTTCCTGAATCGTAATGTAGCGCGAGCACGGAGCGGGAGCGCGCCGCTCTGTGTGAACGAGACAAGGCGAGACTCTTTCAAGGCGTGTGCTGCCCGAGTGCGAGTGAGACGCATAACTTATTCAAATATTTGCCAAAAATAAGCATTCTTGAAATGTGCAATTTATTTTAATAGTTCGTTTAAAATGCATAATTAAATACATTGTTACGTTTAGTAGTATTTTCATATCAAACTATTTAGTTCCGCGTCCTTCATTTCGGACCTAGGACGAAAAGAGTTACTCCTTCCCAGCTCTCAAAATTACGCTCTGGCTCTGAACTAAGGAAAGGAGCAAGGAGCAAGGAAAGGAGCAAGGAGCCAAAAGAGCGAACTAGTTCCTTTTACCGATTGAACTAGATCGGAGCGCTCTTTTTGAAGACCGAGCAGGCACAACTCTAGACGCCGAACAAGACGAAATGTCAAGTCAACCAAAATGGCCGAACCCTTTCCGGGCCTCTTCTGTGTTGCCAACACAACCGCGCCGCGTAAGCTGCGTTCAGAAATGCGAAACCGAGCAAAGGACCCATTCTAAAATCGGACATTACAATATCTCTGAGGGAATCCAGTAGGTATCCATCTACCTATTCGAATGGAATTTATGGATTCTTGTTCAGTTATGTATAGTTTTTAGGTTAGGGAAGCATCCGGGTTTTTTTAATACTTTTTTTTTTTTATAATGTCCAGGACCGTGTAGTGAATTAGAGAACTTGCTTCCGCTCAGGTTTTAGTAATTTTAAGCATACCTACATTATGCCTGAAGTGACACCACGCGACTAACCGGCGCGTGGCCCGCATAACTTAGCTGCCCCAAACCTGACCGGCATTACCGGCAGGGATACGCGCGGGTAGGTATGCAAAAGTAATTATGTCAGACAACGAAATGCGGAGTCCATTATGATGTATATAACTGTGACGAATCCACGCGGCATCACTTAAGTAGAATAGGGTTGTCATCATTGTCAGTGATAAATCATGGAATCTTATCTCGCTTGGTATGTGACAATCTGAAATATTCGACCTAGTATGCTCGCTTTGTTCACGCATGATTGGAATTCCATATCCATACCGTGATACTATACTGAGAGACAGCAGAACATGTGAGCTATGCGTCGTACATCCGACCATGCCATAGGGGGCTAGTGTCGAGCCATGGACAGCCCTAGTCACAGGTCGGTGAGTGGCGCAGCGTCAGATCGGAAGCCGATAGCAGCGTCACGCCGCGCCGCGATCGCGCTTTACATTGTTTGTATTCACTCTGTTCGGTACCCGAACCGCTAGCCGGATATTAAGTCGTTTCTAAAAGGCACCTGTATTATCAACCCTGGTACTCGTGACCGAGTTTAAAAACTAAGAATGTAAAGTAAACGTCACAGTTTTCGACGCTGTACCTAGTATTCGTTGCCATACTTGGGTTGATATATTAAGATTAATAACCAAATTTTAGCTATAGCAAATACCTATACATATTAGCTTTGATATTCCAATGACATTCCAATAAAAATAGATCTTGCTAGCAAAACCACCTGACATATACCTACTCATGGAATCGGATTGACTTACATTACATGACATAACAAATTTTGAGTTGTTTTGATATTTTGACCGAATAAAACAAATTCCGTTCAGCTTCTGTTAAGGTATCGAGCATCCAGACGTTTACCTTAATCTGTTTCCACAAGTTCCATCCATACAATCTTGATCGCTCGTATGTGTTGTGTCGATCCTTATTTCTTTGAAATTAAAATAGTTTGCGGTTAGCCTAATAGCGATATCGTTTGCATGTATTGACAGCTGCAGAGAAAAGTAACCCCTTGCCCATACAATATTTCATTAGTAGGGGGTAACTTTTCTCTGCCATGTTGGTACATGGCATCCTGGTATTCCTGGTGGATGATGTACCAGGTTCAAGGTAACAGCGCCAGTAAAGGATAAGGAAAAAGTAATGTACTCGTATTCAATATCTACTAAGGAATATTTATTTGTTTTAAAAATATAAATTCACAACCATATGATCTTTAAGTTAAAAGTAAATTTATTATTGGACACTTTAGTGTCCATAACTGGTGCGTGTCAACTTAAAATAATTTGAGGCCATGGAGCCATGGTTGCTTATCTAAATTTATGTTTACAATTGGGTAGCGGCCTAGACTAAAACTGTTACTTAGGTATACAGCGGCTAGGTTTATTTATAGACCAAGTTAATTCATTGCTGCTAGACGGTGCTTAATAATTGGAAATGTGGACCATGCGCCAAGTCACGCTATTTGTTTGACACACTGGCACAATTTCATTTTCACGCGACATTTTTTATTCTCTACATTCCGGGTACAGTTTAAAATCGTGCATGTATGCAGATATTTTATGCAGATATACATATTCTATCTATCTAATTACTGGCACATGCTTGAAAGAAGAATTAGGAACATTGGTAATAAAGGCGCGTTATAGAAGATATATGCTATTATTAAACACTGTTTCATCTACATAAAACTACTAATTGGAGTAAAGGAATTGCGTAGGCACACTGTTATTCAATTACGCACGTTCGCACTCATTGCGGTTAATACTCATACGGACATAGCTAAATATAAAATAGATGTTGCTAGCTAGTACTCTTATAGTATAAGCATATCCCGTCGTTTCATTCTTCTTACGTTATTGTAGGTATTGCAGGGAGGGAATATCAGAGTCTGCTTCCTGTGACTCGTCGTAATAGGCGCATAATCATGTGCGTTAACTCGCCACTATAACCAACCGGAATACAAATGAACCAGAAAGCACTTAAGTGCGGGAATTCCGATTGGTACAGTTGCACTCACGCCTATTACTTTGGGCTATTTGTACTAATCAATCGATGAATTGGTTGATTTCATATTTTATGCTTTTATTTTTATTTACGTCTACATAGCGTTTCGTGGGCTCACCCCATTTAGAAATACAGGCGTGATTATGTATGTATGTATTTTTATATTGAAGTCTTTTCTCAATCTGGTACATATCTGTAATATTTATGTACTTGCTTATTAAATACAAAGCTTTGTTAGAAATCGATGCGTTATCGACGATTTCCTTCCGCATTGCTTGTGATCTAATGATTTGTTGATTCAATCTCTTTAAGGAATACCTACCTGTTAACGTCTATGCGCCCCTCTCATGGCTTATGTGCTTAAGCTCCTAACTATATTAAGTTAAAGGGGCAGCTCTACCTAATACCTAATAAGTAAATGCTCTACTCAGCACCTGCTATCAGCAATTTTTAAAGAAAAATCCGAAAGTCTTCTAATTGGACCCAATTAGTACTGATTATACAAATTTTAATGAGATTTCATGCAAATTACTTTTCAAGGTTTTCTCAGAGTTACACGATACGTACCTAATCTCTTAGTACTGGAACAGAAATGAACGTTAGGTACTTTACGAAAGAACCATTAAGGTAAATGTCCGTTTCACCGGCACCTTAAGACCTAGGTGCACTTTTATTTTTTTATTAAGGGATGGAAGGCACTCACAGCTATAATTAGGGTTTCAAATGAAAGGGTGATAAATTTGCCACCCACTCAATTCATTTCATATTTTGCTGTATGCCCTAAAATTAATTAAATCATTTTTTGACGTAAAATATGCTGGAAAACACCATTTGTACCATTCATCGTACTAAGAAACGCGATTTGCACCAGGAATCGGCAGCATATGACCCTTTTACCGTACTAGGAAAACAAAGTATGGAAGTCGGGGGGGTCAGTGGTTCTCAAACTTTATGCAAAATGAAAGATGCGCAATCCGCGTTTGGCATTAGCCGTCTCGGCTTCTAGAGGAAGGGCTACGGACTTGTCCGAAACATGTCGAGCTAAACTCCATATTTTTCTGAGCTCAATAGATAAATATTCTTCTGCACCAAAAAAATTCTGTCTTCAAAGAGACACCAAACTAACGAAAATAGATCTTCACAAAATCTAAGTCAAAACTTACAAGCTGTACCTGATTACAATGTTGAGAACCACTGGCCATTTTTAACAAACAAAGGTGAACCAGTAATGGCATACAATTCGATTCCGACCTTGCCTACTAGTCAATAAAATCGACTTTCGTGTGAAACACCTAGTGTGTAGCCAAGGCGTTGCCGATAACAGGCACTATGGGGTCCGTTTCATCGGCACCCCCGCCGATGAATAGGCAGGGCATATTTTGATGAACCTTAGTACCGGCAGTTTTTTGGAAATAGTGTTTTGTCGACATAAGTGAAATAAAAAAGATATTATGTGATATTTTATAGATGCTACGATGAACAATCAAACATATAAACTTCCTTCCAGAACCATTTTATACGTGCAATTATTTGTGTAAATTGTTTTGTAACAGCAGTATGGCATAGCTTAAAAAAGGCGTGAAAATAAGCAAAACTGGAAATGTTTGAACGCATTTTTCTCAAAATCTACCAAGATAACTGATGCACGATGATTGCTCTAAAAATCATAAATATCTTCATTTACAAATTTATGCACTTACATTTTATAAATAATTCAGTTTGAACAACAAGGAAATAAAAATATAAAACCTTCGCTTTCCTTGTTACCGGCGGCCTGCCGATAGCACCTTCACCTCACAAATGACACTGACCTTTCACCGGCAGTTTGTTTAATTGGCACTATATAGTTAATATTACACTAAATTCACTTAAATCGTCTCACATCTATAGCTAATTAAATTTACTAACACAGGAAACACAATTAAAAACAAAACCATCACAAAATAACATTTTATGACCTTAAGGAACACGCGCCAATCCTTAGCGTTTTTCGTAAGAAGCTCCATACAACAGAGCACGCGACCTGTTTAAACACTCACAGCGTCCTTACTGGCGAAAACAAGGAGAACTAACGTGGTGTAAATGAAAGAGAAGATACAAGGCTATCGGGTAAAAATACGAGAAACGAATATAAATCATAAACTGTACACTTAGAGCCTAAAATGTGTAACTGCCGATGAAACGGCACTGCCGATGAAGGGGACATTTACCTTACTTATAGGTAAGTATGTTTATTTTTGTGCTATAAGGTGGCTTTTTGCGTTATAACGGATCGCATAATGGTTAGAGATTATTACCGTCGCCTATAGACACTTATAGCTCAAGCCATACATCCTTCGTTATTTACCATACTATTCTATGCAGCTCCCACGCCGCATATCAATGAGATACGTCTACGCTGCTCCCAGTGCTCAGAATACCGACGTCTGATAGTGATAGATTCACTTTTAACCTTTTTTTCTTTTCAACGCGAGCAGTTACAGTCAGCCTTAGAAGTAGTTGAACGCTTAATATCTTGTTACATTTTATTTCAATACTGTGACACATTTCATTACTTCGCAGTTGCGAGTATAATGTGGCAAAGTACTAAAGTGTTCAACTACTATAGGCTGATACTCGGTTGGATAAATGTAAAAATACAATCCTTGGTCTCAGTGGCGTAGCTAGGTAACCAAGGGCCCTGGGGCAAATAAAAAAATGGGGCCCCACACCTATGCGACCTATTGTGGCGTAGCTAGCATGGGTGGCACCCCCCCCCCCTAGAATTCGATAGAAACGGTTCGGGGGCCCCCTGAGCTTGAGGGCCCCGGGGCACTGCCCCGCCTAGCCCCTTGGTAGCTACGCCCCTGCTTGGTCTTTAATAAACCCTCTTGTAATGTTTAAGAGTTTGGATTAGTTGAATCGGAATGCGCCCGTCCAGTGAAAATGAAAGTTAGGTTGGAGATGCAATTTCGCGCCGCCGGGCCGCTTGGAAGGATTTCGCAGAAGCGCAATGGAACGTGACGCTCGACATCCGACTTGCGCAAGTTCCTAACGATGAACATTACACGAAATTTACAGTAACTATTCATTATCACCAACCGCAATTAAAGCTTAGATGTTTGCCAACAAACTTTTCTGGTTGCTAGGGAACTAACCTTAATTGAAGTTCGAAGTTCCTTAACAAACTGTCCTGTCCCTAACGGGTGCGTCTTAATTAACTTACGTCGATTAGAATCCTCTCGAACTGTTGCTACTGGCTATTGTACCTTTGTGAACATTTGTATCATTAAAGATTACAGGACCGCTCATACCTTTGTCGCCAAATCTGCACAAAATTATGTATGGTTCAATATTAAAGCAACATAATATTTTGAATTTGATTTTATTGTCACAACAGGCGCGACCGCGTGACTAAGTAACTCGCTGTAAAAGTCAGATTGCTGAAACAAAATAAAAAAATTTAAATCGGATGGCATGTTAAAAATATCGCTGAACGTGAACAAAAGGAGCAGACGAATCGAGACACCCCTCTTCTTGAAAGTCGTTATCTAGGAGCAGACTACAAAAGGAAGTAGACAACCTAGGCAGGGACAGGGAACTAGACTAGACATCGTACTGGTAAAGGTTTAACCCCGAGCGCTCGCGGGCAGGTCGATCGTGTCGGCTCGAAGCCGGCCGCGGCGCGCCGTCGCGACGCCGCCGCCGTGGCGCGCCGTTCCAACCCCTATGCAATTTACAATTACTTATTTACCCCGATCGCGGCTTACTCATCCATTTGTTCATATAAAATGTGCGATGTTAATTGGAATTGTTGATTGGAACTTAAATTAAATAATTGTATTACAGCTTGTGATAGTCTTAGTTTGTCATAGGTACCTATGCTTGGTAGGTAGAGTTATCGTTAGGAGCAGAAAGTAACACAAATTTGTGCGCTAAGAACGACCTCTAAAGTAGGTTAAGTTTATCAAAAGGATATGGAAATAAAGTGGGTAATTAAGATACTCGATCGAGGGCAGGGTTGACGGCACACGGCTCACGGCAACCGCTCGGGGTTCGGGCGCTGGCGCAGTCGCCGGCGCGGGGGCAGCCTTGGCGCGCTCCCAGGACCCGTTGACACGCGATAGGAAACAACGCCGTTCAGCGATGGGTGTCAGGGCTCTAGTATAATTTATTACATCGTATAATCCTAAAATTTTGAGCACGGACTGGGCGTGGTTAATAACAATGGATTATAACTTTGGTGACAATGCGTCAGTAATTTTACGGATTAATAACAAAAACTAGTCTCCTACCTGCGTATGAGGCGCGCATTACGGGCTATTGTTGTTAGAGGAAGCCATTCAAGTCTGTTGAATACGAGTCGTCGGTCAGGTAGCGTGTGTAAAATTCGATACGAGACTCGCAGCTAGAGATTATCTCGGCTTAACATTCCGACCCGCGGCACATGTGGGTCCCGGGAACGATCGGCCACGATACAGTACAAAGCTTTTTGATGATAAAACGATAGTGCCCCCGTCCAATTTACCCAATAAAAAGCATGCGGGTGCAAACGTCGGGCGACGCGACGACGGCGGCGGCCAGCTAGGTAGGTATCTCGCCTCGTCCGACTCTATGTCGCGTGAGTAATTATTCGAAATTACAAAGCTTAAATGCATTAATATCGACTGCTATGGGGCCGTCAGGACTGCGTGTTTGGTGGGGTGTTCGGAGGGGTGCATGTGCATAGTTTCTATCCCCAAGTTGCATTGATATTCGTTTTCCAATGCAATTACACAGCATTACAGAATTTGTAATGTGACAAAGTCATACACACGTTGCACGTTATTGTTATAGGAATTCACAATATAATCCGCTTGAAGAACATAGGTATAGGTATTATGTAGGTCCTACATAGGATTGTAGAGTATTTGTGAGTAGACATATTAACCTCCACTTGTAGAAACATCTTAAATCTCGATGTTAGTTTTAGCAATTGGCCCTGAATGAAAAAAAGCGCGACGCGTAATTTTATTGATTTTGTATGTCCCATAATTTTTTCTAAGTACATACATACATATTCTCACGCCTGTATTCCCAAGTGTTACTACGTATACCTTATAGTTGTAACTTCGGTACTTGTGTAGTTAATTTGTACCAAGCATAGTCTTCAGCCTATTCTTTAATAGGTAGGTACCTACATCGGAGACAATTAAGACTGATTAAAATAGCGTTGTTCAGAGTTAAAAATAAATAGAGTCGCAAACAAACTGAAAGTCCCTGTTATACGATATCGAATCGTGATTGGATCGTAAACACGCCGCACAAATTGGATTGGAAGAACCGAGTAGCTACAGATTTCAGACTTGCTACTTTGTTTGTAGGAATAACTGGATGTATGTGTGAGCCGAAGGATATTTTTGGCTTTGCCTAGAATGCGTATTTCCTTGTTTGGTAGGCGTACCGTACCTGCCATGATTTTAACTCCCTCAGCGTCGCTGCTTTATGGCCAACAGTAAACCGCAATACTCCGGCATTAACTGTAAAAAAGACGTCGTAATAGTTGGAGCAATACCCAAGCAATAAACCCTATTCAATTTAAGTAAATGTAGTTGTAGTTAATTTATTTTGTGCATTTAATAAAGATTTCATTTTCACGCAAAATCTAAAAATGTATGGCCCTATACATACATATAGTATAGTATCGTTTAAGTATTGGTATAAACTTCTTAATGCATCCAAAAACCGCAGCGGGTAATAATGCAACAGCTAATGATAAATATTTTAAAAAGGATCGTTCCTAGTAACAAATTCGGTAGGTACCCAGCGCTACGATAATGTGCGATTATGAACTAGAAGTCGCATTAATGAAACTATTCGAGGTTTTACTGCTAGATTTGTCGCGTTTTCTGCACTTTAACGCGCTATTGTTTTCGAATATTTTTGGAAGTCAAAATATATGCGGAGATAAACGCTTGTTCTTGGGTGTACCCATGTTAAAGTCTTTCAAAGACCTTTTTTATTAGGTAACAGTTGCATACAATACTATTCCACTATTGTAATAGTAATACACCACACTTGTTTAGTTCATGCGTACTTTAGTACCCGTTCCTTAGGCACCTGTTTAGCTAATTAGATTTTTACGAGTTGTAATACCGTACGTAGGTAATTATCGAAAATCCTAGGATTACATTTATTACCATCTTAGATACCTATGAACATTAATTGTAGCAGACTAACGATTACGACTGAATTTACAGTTAGTTTATTTCGTTAGCTTATTGGAAATAAAAAAAATAACAATGACAATTCGAGGCAAGTTGGACTTATCACTGATAGCCATTTATATCCTGTTTATATATCCATCAGCCAACGCCTCTAAAATAATATGGTTTTAATTTTAAGAGCAACGTTGCCGAAAACAGGCACATTATGGCGAGAAATCTTCCGGAATAATCTTCCATAAAACTTCACGACCCTCAGCGATGAGGAAAACGACGCGAGAGAAAGAATTTTAAGTGCCATGGAAAATAAAAGGGTGCAAAAATCGTCGTATACGAGTCGTGGCTGTAAACTTATTATTTCGATATGCGAAGGAAACATCAGTAATTATGGCCTCGGACGTCGGTAATGCGGACGTGCTAGTATGCCGGAGACCCTTACATGTATTTAGACACGTTGTGAATTGCAATTGAAGACCTAAGTTGCATTTTCGAGCTAGTATGTGGTGTAGGTTATGCATACAGCCGACGCCACACCTCGAGGATGTCGCAAGGGGGACAATCGCAAATAATATCGATTACTTACGGGCGGCCGCCGCGACCGCCGCCGGTTTTGTAACGCAGGGCACGGACCGCGCCAAACAATCTACTACGTGCTTAACTGCTGCCACATATTTATTAATTAACATTACATATCGTACGGGTAGCTGGTCGAACAGTTAACCTGTTGAAGTTCGTTTGAAGAAAACTACCAATACAATCGAAACAATCTATCTTCTTTTAGGTATACTCTTAACTGCATCATTTCGCCGATTATTGATTACTAGTAAAAAAAACCTTCCTTGGAAAACAATTATAATTCTTCTATCTAAGGTATAGAAACAATAACTTCACTATAGCGCTGCGCTGACTTTGTTTGCACATGGTTCGCAACGGGTGCCGGGACCCGAGCAGTTGCGGCCGGCTACCGGTGTTTTGGAAGTCGTGCGGATAAACGAATAAACTAAACATTCACAATCCGCGGCCGTGACGCAGGCGCGGATCTGGTTTAGTGATCATTTAAGTAGATGTCTTATGACTATATTTATAGCGCACCCATCACATATTTAGAACCAAATAGTAGAACTGGAGTAGTTTTTATTTTGAATAACTGAAGTGCTGGAGGTCGAAGCTGGCCTGCTGACGCATAAATACCATCGCTAGGTGTAGATTTAACTAATGCCTATTTACATAGCGTAACAATAGTACGACGCAGTTGTAGGGGCTCATATTGATGTTGATTGATACGTCAACGAGTTTAAATATTTAAATGTAGGTATCTTTATGCCGCTTGTGCCTCCGGCGCATAATAACAAATGGCTGCCGCATTCCTTGCCCTACTCGCTTAATTACTAGTTTTATTAAATCGCTGCACGATAAAGTTAAACCGAGCGCCTCATGAACGATTAAACAAACAGTGTAAGCTGCTGTGCACAGCCTATTAAACGATGAGCTGGACTCGTGCTGGGCGACTGGCTTGGCTTTGTTCTATAGTAGGTAGGTAGGTACATATATTATATAAAAACTTACTAAACGAAACACAAGCGTCGTAAGCGAGTGGGTATGACTTAGATTTAGTTTCGAATTTAACAAGCTAAAGCTTTAAGTATGTACCAGCCTCTTGGGATTACCTACTTGGATTCAAACAGTAGGTTAACAGAATACTGTATAATGAGAATGGAAATAAATCACAAGGCAAAGTAAAGTTAGAACGTAATATTGTCTTCTAAAGCTATTCGCGGCTTCATTTGACAAAGGAAGGATTCCATTGTTTTTGTTTTCCTTGCAAGTAACGTCGCGCTTCCATTGTTTCAGCGGGCTCAACTTCCAGGATTTGATCGTGCGACAAGGCGCCATCGACTCGCCGCCTAAGACGCCCTTCATTCTTGGCTTCGAGTGCGCCGGAGAGATCGAACAGGTCGGCGAGGGCGTCACTAACTTCAAGGTAAGTTTCAGTAAAATTAGTTTTCAAATAGGTTATCGTCGTTCGATGAATATTTTTAAAACTTTAAAAAAGTTTTGATTACACCAGCCAAGATAATTTGCTTTTCTCGTAAATGCTGTAAAAATCACTTTGTTATCCTTTTGGTGCTTATCTACACGTTTCACGGATAAAATAGAGTAGGTAAGTTAGGTAGATGAAAATTATATGAATTTTCATTTGATCGGTTGTTCGAAAGTACTATACATGATTTGATTACGAAACAAAATTAACTAAGGTCAGGTGGGGGAAGAGAAACGCAGGGGCAGGGCAGGGGTAAGAGGCACTACAGATCATAACTCGTACGAGTTATGAGTGAGTATGGTCTGTAGTTTCTCTTACCCCTGCGTTTCTCTTCCCCACCTGACCTTACGCAAATTAAACAAAGCGATGATTATAAATAAACACATATACCGGCATCGGCATCCAGCAACGAAGGGCATTCAAGTTAAGTAAGCATTTTTAATCATGTTATTAAGGTTCAGCAAATAGCTGTTGGTAAATTTAAAGTCAATTAAGCACCTAATAAACAGCAAGGTAAGCAAATAGTTGAAAGCAAACAACACGTTTCTATCATAAATATGTACGTAGCGCGCGAACGATGTCCAGTGTTTGCCACGCATGAGAGACTGCACTTGCATACTTAAGTCTAACAACACTGGTAGTTACACATATCTTCTACGTATTGTTATAATATTGCTTACTTAATAATGATAATCTAATCTGAATATGACTCACTGCTGGGCACAGGTTTCCTCTCGGTATGAGAGGGTTTTGGCCGTAGTTTCCACGCGGACTCGGATTGAGAAAATATCGATTAGGTACACACCTAAAATACACTTCACTAATAAAATTTCCATAAGGTCGCCAAATTATTGTATTATGCTATAAGCTTTTAGCAACGGTCTTTTTCCACGTATTTAATGAAATACATACTTGCAATTAGTTCCGATGGGTAATAAATTAATTAAATGCAAATTGTTGGTATGGATATAAAGTTTAGTATTCATTTTATGTCCATACCAACAATTCGCATTTAATTAAAGGTCGTAATATTAACTTGGCTACCATCCATAAATTACACAAAATCAAAACGTACTTAATTCTAATTGTAATTGAATTTGGTGCAATCAATTAGGAATACAGTGAAATCCGTTTATAATGACATCGAAGGGAATCGCCAAACAGGTCATTATAAGCGGACGTCATACAAAACGTTATGTAAAAAAAAAAACTGGTTGCCTGTAAAGTCGGTATACGGGCGAAAGTTTTACGTGACAACGACTTTGAGTGGTAAAATAATTT
>BHDV01024132.1:28169-41879 GCA_005406045.1 Adoxophyes honmai | reverse complement strand
AGGGACACGCGCATCTCTACTTATGGTACTTGTCTTGGAACGGCCTTTAGTGGGGACCTCGCAGTCCTTATTTACTTGGTCCAAGCTGACAGGTGACAGACTGACAGATGACGAAATGACAGATTTACCATTGCCGAGAAAATTTGCGAGCGAAATTATTTATTGTCGGAGCCTTGACTTGAAGCGTAACTTTCTTGCCAGTTTGCCTTTTGTTTTACCATGTGCCCAGTCAGGTGCAGGTGAACAATCAAATTCATTATTTATCAGATTTCAAGTGGATTGCACTTTTTATGCGTGAGTAGATGGTGTAAAAATTCGGATATGTCCCAACAATTGACAATAACAAACTTCTTTAAGGCGAAAGTTCATACATCGCAAAGCGTAAAGAACATGGAAAGTTTTAAAAGGAGAAAACGAAGTTTAACACTTGTTAAGTCCCCGAATCCTGTGAAATCTCCTAAAACTCGAATTGAAGATAAGCATGCACTGGTCGGTATAAGTTTGATAAGTGACGAAGACGACGACGATGATTTCGTTACACCCCCTCCTAAGACAAAGTCACATAATTCGTCACAGGAATCTTCTGATAGTGACAAAACTGTGATTTACTCTGTGTCGCCGCAAACTCCTAAAAGAACACCGCAAACTCCCAAAAGAACACCACAAAAGACTTCTCCAATATCTTCGAGTGCTAAAATCCGTAGTCCTGGCACAAATGAAAGATTTTTTTCACCATCAAAAAAGCGTAGTCTGATAAAAAGGACCCCAACTAAGTTAAGAAGGAATTTAGCAAAAGAGTTAACTGAGACTGAGCCAAATGAAGCTTATAATGAAGAATCTGAAGATGATCCTAGTTTTGAGAAAGCATGTAAAGGCCTTGATGACAAAAGTAAGAGTCACATACAGATGATACAGAAAACTTTTGTTTATTGTTGTTGTATTTTACTTATGCCAAATTCAATAAACTAAAGATTTTACTTTTTATGTATGTTAGTTGCATATCCTTACTATTAAAACAAATACTAACCACAAAGAAGCAGATAAACATACAATAAAACTATACATAATTATTTTAGATATTCACTTAGCCTACTATTTCAAATTTCCATTTGAAATTTGATTTTGTGATCAGTGAATTTGGCTTACCATATGCCACTAGTTTTATTATCTACTTGTAATTATAATAACAGCAAATAATGGACGATTATGACTTGAACTTGTATGTTTCAGCAATATTTTTCCTACAAATGGTTGATAAATATCTAAATGATGGCTCACTGAGGCCATTGTTAGATGAAAAATCACAAGAGCTTTTAAAAAGCTACCTGCTTGTGGTAAAGCCAGGAATGAAGCTTGTTTGCCGCCTGTTCTGGCGCAAGGAGGGTTGGTACCGCAGGAAACTGATAGGAGAAATAGTGAGTGAAGATAAGGTGCCTTTGGATGATCCAAGCTTAGATGAAATGCTGGAGTCATTAGTCAGAAATAACTGGCTAGAATTAGGTAAGTAAATAAAAATTTTTAGGGATACACCTACTAAATTTATTTGGTCCTCATAATATATGTATTAACCTTTTGACTGCCAAAGACGCCATATCACGTCATTGCAAGTCAGTGCCCGTGACGCCACGACGTTAAATGGTGTGTCGAAGTTATTGTGAAAGAACTGAAATATAAAACGCTGCAACATTTTTTCTAGGTTTACTTTATTTATAGGTAGTGTAAGTAGGTAGTAGTAATTTTATACCTAATTTAAATAAAATAATACAGCACCATTCGAAAAAAAACAAGCATTATTTAAGAGCCTACTCACGACTTTGGCGTTAGGAGCACAGCGTTTCACTACGCGCCTAGGCGGTCAAAAGGTTAATTTAACTTTTTTCTTTTGTTTTGATAGTCTGATCAACTTGAAATTTGGCAAGAAAAGTTTATCATTTTTTGTCATATTGTTTAATAGTGGTCTATGGATCAGTGAATTAGGATATGTTTGGTTATATTCACTTATTTATTTAGCTTAGGTAGTAAGTTTGGCCCTCTTATCTTTCCTTTCTTTTGTATGTTTACTTGTTTCAAATATCCTGTCAATCACCTGAAGTTTAACTGACAGAAATCCCCACAGCTATAAATGCACTTTTGTGCTCAAAGTCAAATACAGTACAATTATAAATACTTTTGTTTTGTATAAATCATGTACAACCACCCAATAAATGGGTTTGAGTTTCGACTCTTAAAGTTTAATTTTTACTGAATAATTTGTATTAATATAAAGTGTTGAGGTCTTACAAGATTTTTATTTTATTTTTATAAGGCCAAGGTTAAAATTATTTCCTTACCTTACAGATGGTATTTGGTTTATAGGTGCTTATTAATATAATTATTCTCTGAAATAATAATAATTGCACTGTTCCAGGTTACAACAACATGACTTTTGAAGAACTTTCTGTAATTTTGAAAGCTGATGAAATAAAACTAATTTGTAAAGACTTAAAGCTGAAAGTTCAATCAAAACAGGACTCCATTGAGGCCCTGAAGAGTTTCAGCTGCAGCACCTCCAACATCAGCAGCTATTTTACGCCCGGCAGGGCCAGCAACAATAGCCAAAGGGTTCTGAATATGTAAATATTAATAATTTACACCTTAAACATAAAGCTACAATGAGACTCACTCATAGTGAACTAAAACGGATTTACTCTCGTTTTTATATCGAGATTAGCTTGACATGTTTATCATCTGGAGCTATGTGCCATGTACAGAGTGCAGAGTAGATCCAGTTTATTTTACGTTAATTCACACCTATCTATAGTCATAATTATGGTTTTGTCTTTATCACGTTTCGTGTACTCTGCCTACCCCATTTGGGATCACAGGCGTGATTGTATGTATGTGTGTATGTATGTAATTCACACCTTATCCATTTTCAGGTAACTTTGGGAAAAACACTAAACCTACTGTTTTATTTTCTTGTATCTCAATAAGGAGCTTGGGACATAAAGACATTTAATCTGAATATGCTGTTTATTGCTGACATTTTCAGTGAGAACTTTGTCAATATTGAGTAGAAATTGTATAAAAGTTGTATGCAATGTATGTTACAGTCTATGGCATCTAATTTAGCAAGGTTTTGACTCCAAAACCACTACTCAGTGGGGGTAAGTTCACGCACCGCCTTACCACCAAAGAGACCACAAAGCAAGTCCTAAAAAACAGCACATCTGACGTCAATTCTTGCCAAGTTAAATACCGGGAACTGTACTTATGGTATTCTGCTCAGCTTAGTTGTGTTTTTTTTATCAGCATGAGAGCTAAAGCTGGTTCCTGCTACAAACTTACAAGTTTCGCGCAGAGTACTCTCAACAAGCTGTATGTGCTCATGTATCTTGGTATGGACTACACCCTGATCAGGGAGAAGAGGCTGGAGCTGGCACTGATCCATGACAAAATAAACAGAGAGCCCTATCCTGTTCCCAGAGACATGGTACTAGATAATGCTAGTACAGTTTTTGAAAGCAATGAGGAGTTTGAAAGGTAAATTAGTTTTATAACAGTTGTTTTAAAGTTCTTGTATCTGTAAAGTTAAAACAAGATCAGGATTTTTAAAGCTTTAATTTTGTTCAAGGTACATGACTGCGCATGATATTTATGAAGATTTCTTAAGTGAGACATGTTCTACAAAAAAATCAGAACTGGTTAAGAGGGTCTATACTGCATTTAAAGCAATTAAGAGTGAAGAAATGACACGGTAAGTTGTACTTTAAAAGATTCAATTAGGTATTATGTGTTTTAATTATAAATGTGTTATGAACAGGTTTGTGCTTGATTGTTTAGAAGGGAATTGGTACATATTTGTCAGCAGGTTTTGCCTAATTTGTGTCTATGATTATGATAATTCTTGATATTGATCAAAGAATTGAATCTCTGATCTGATTTACCAATATGCTGATCTATGTCGTGAACATTATTTACTTGCTTCCTTGGAACATTTACATTGGAGGATATATGTACATGTGCACATGGGGTCTATATCGGATGGCATAAAATTTTTAGTCCTAACGTTGTATCGCATAACGTTTTTTGTCCTAATATCGTATGGCATACACATTGTTCCGCATAATTTTGTTTGTCCTAAATTGTTGCTCCTACTATCGTTTGTCCTAAATATTATTTGTCCTACCGTTTGATGTGGCTAAGATTTATCTGTCGAATGATCGAAGCGCATAATAACGCCTGGAGAAATCTTAGTAGTAGTATTTTATTTCCTAACCTTACACTATCAATCTCTGTGGTTCTGGCGTTTAGCTCGCTCGTAGCGCTTCGCCGGCCGCTGCCGCGGCACGCTCGCTACGCTCGCTCGGCTCGCGTGCTGTGGGGTCACGGTTCTACCTAACACTCCTCCTCGCTTCGCTCGTCGTCGTACCTAACCTGACCGAAATCTGACCTGCCTTAATTTAGAACACGTTAGGACAATCGATGTTAGGAATATGAAGCTTTAGGTAATTAGAATTTAGCATTATCAATAGTAGGACAAACATTCTTTAGGACTTTAAAAGAGTATGCGCAAAAATTATTAGGACAAACGAGTAGTATGCAATTCAACAGTATGCCAAACATTCTCAGCCAAACATTTTTAGGACAAAAAACGTTATGCGAAACGAAGGGCACCCGTGCACATGTAAATTTCTCCATATTTCACAGTTACAAAGCTCTGCCAACCTGGCTGCGAAGGTTTACTCCTCCATATCTGTACATAAGGATCCTCAATGCAGGCATCCAAGAGCTAAAGAAATTGAAAACTGTGGAGAACTATGAACTGGCACTGGAGATCCTTACGCGGCTGATTTTCCAAACAGCGTTCAGGCAACATAAGAAGGCTGACTGGTACGCAGAGAAAGCTCTGATACTGCACAGTCTGCTACATCGGTGTGATGAGGTGAACCAAACAATAAGATGTTTAATACTTTAATGCTTCTTTTTCGTCTTCTGTTTCGATTATTGGTTAATTAATTTTAGTGAAATATAAAAAAAAAGTATATGTTTTTAGGCAGCTGAGGTTTTACTAGAAGGCTTCAAATCCAATTTACCAGAAGAGGAAAAGGATTTGATGCGTCGTCGAGCCAACAAAATCGCTCGACAGAAAGTCAATAAAATCAGTGACCACTTAAAAACGGAATTACTCGAGCATGCCAATAGGGACAACATATTAGAGAAGAATTTGGATGCTGACCATGTGTACAAACAGCCAATGGAGTAAGTAGTTTTGTAGCCTCGTACATATTTTTCCCGCAAAAAGTTCATCCATCTCATTCCTTGTTTGTTAACATTGACGCAGATAAAACAAAATATGCCTTTTAAACAGTTTTAATTTATTTATACTCGCATCGCACATTTGGAGGCATACTCTCAATACTCTCGATTGGCTATATTTTGTAGAACGATTGAATTAACTCTAAAACCGCCGTGGTTAAGTTATAAATGTACTTACCATATATATATTTTTTGATACTCAGCAAAACTTCGGTGATAATCTTATTGGCAGTTCAAAGAATAACAATTGAATATCCAACTGATTTTTTTTCATAGATAATTGGATCATTTCATTAGACTAGGTAAGAGTTAATGTGTAATTTCATATCATGGGAATATAAATAAATATGAACATTGCATTTTAAAGGAATACGTCAAAAGGCAAGTCAAGATACGAGACAAAAACAACAGAAGGCAGAATCATTCAATGCGTTGAAGAGTACGCCATAACTCACTACATCAATACTGGGAAGTTTACACATGGTAGGTGACTTAATCTATGGTCAAACACTTATAAAGAATGTAAAAATGTTCTGGTATTCTAGTGGTATTCTACTATGCAAATGTTTGAAAATGATTTTTTTAATAATCCTGAATTCCTCTCGGGAGGTGTTGGAACCGATTTGAATGGATTTATATTGAAGTTAGAAAGTTACATGCGTCATTAAGTATAAATAAATCTTCTTTGCAGGCGAGCACTGGGAGGGCAGAATAATAACAACAATATTCTTCCTCCTCTTCTGGGATATCATCTACACAAAGCCGCGCGGCGTACGCGGCATATTCCTGTCTCGCTTCCAGGTGTACCCGCTAGATCTGTTCACGGAGAGTTTCTATGTAAACAGGCAGACCATAATCGATGATCGGCTCAGCCTCATAGAACAGTCTTCGGAGGAAGAGGTGCTGAAGATGGTGGAAGATGTGTGGAACGAAAGGCCTGAACGTAAGTCGCCTTTTTACATATTTTCTGTAGTTTTTTTCACTTATACAGTGCATCTTTGTCAATTCTGGTTCAATCCTTATCAGTATCAGTTTAGTCCCGCCGTATCAGTTTGTTTGAACGACATACTATTTTGGCATCTCTCAGTTCAACATTTTGAAACTATTTGGAGTCAACCAGTTCTTTTGTATCTTACTCTTATAACTAAGCTTCGCGTCAAAAGTGTCGCCAATAATTGGTTGATGTGTGTGCCTGTTTGAAGTAGTGGTCGAATTTCACGATTATTTCAAAAATTCTAAACTCTCAAATAGTAACAGGCTGGTTACCGTTAGTTTCCTACCGTAACACCATTTCTAGCACATTTTTTAAGTTTTTTAGATAATAGTGTCAAGTTGCTAACCTGTTTTCTAAAATATGTATAACTTAAGTAACTTATTTCTTCAGTCGCCTCTTAAAACAGCCACGGAAGAAATGGAGAGGTGTTATTCTAAACCCGAGACTACAGGGTTAACTGTAATCAAATCAGAATGGGTGAAAATTTTACTTTTTGTTCAAGTTTTGTTTTTTTGGTATTCAGAGGAGTTATCCGGCATCAACCGCAGCATCGGGCAGGCCGCTCTGCGCAGCGTGTGCCGCGGGCTGGGCGCGCGCGCGCTGGCGGCGCTGTGCGGGCGGCTCGCGCGCCGCTACCGGCACGCGCACACAGGCTTCCCCGACGTCACGCTGTGGCACGCCCCCCGCGCCGAGGTAATGTGCCGCGGGCTGGGCGCGCGCGCGCTGGCGGCGCTGTGCGGGCGGCTCGCGCGCCGCTACCGGCACGCGCACACAGGCTTCCCCGACGTCACGCTGTGGCACGCCCACAGGGACCAGGTAATGTGACGTCACGCTGTGGCACCGAGGTAACGCAAGAGACATAATTTTGGGAGAGTCCATAGCTCTTCATCTAGGAGCCGCGGCAGGTGTTACCAAAGCGCGTTGCTCGCAACCACTGTTCGCGCGAACATATCGAGCGAAATTCCATGTGATTTATCCGTATTTCTTACTATACTATAGTCTTGAAATTCACGATTTAACACCCCGGAAACGTGGGTAGTAAATAAATTATCTATGGTGCCCTAAACCATGACCATTACCATAAACCATAACCATTGCAGACCTTGCAGTATTGAGGCGGTATGAGCATACAGGCTAGAAATATGATCCAACCGCTAGATTATTATTTGCAAATTACCTGACTACAAGCACTCTGAAAAAATAATTTATACCTTCGCTTCACAGATAAAATTCGTGGAGGTAAAGTCCGACAACGACCACCCGTCGATGAAGCAGATCCAATGGATGAACTACCTTCGCGAGCATGGCATCGACACCGGGTTTTGCTACGTCGGCACGGACACCACAAGGCAGCGCTGCCGCTCGAAAAAAACCTCTCTTTAAAGCCGGGTCCACACTCACCGAACCGCCTCGAGAGGCAAGCGCATGAGGCATGCTTTTGTTCCTCATAAGGCTAAAAGTCGTACCAAAAATGGCCGTCTTGCGAGGCGGCTCGGTCTAAATTGTATAAAATAATGTTGAGAGGCACAGTCAAAGAATTTGATAACTGTGCCACTTTGTATTTTTTTACAAGAAATGTCAGTGACATACTATCTACTAATCAAAGCAATATGAAACTCCATAATGAGTTCAAAGTGGCATAGGTATCGATTTCCTTGACTGTACTGTACAGTCAATCAGAAAGATGGCGACTTTGCCAAAAACATTATTTCAATATTAAGGTCGTCTCTAAATATTTTTGGCACTATCGCGATGTCGGCAAGTTTATTGCTGACTGCTGGTTCTTGTCATCAATCAGGGTTAATTTTAACCTGGACCAGTGGAAGTTAGATTTTATGGTTAGGTAGGTATAGCTTTTTTTATTGGCATTCGTTACAGAGTAACGAGCTTGCTGATTGGGCAACTCGACTGATCTTTGGCCACTGTATGTCTACTATAGGAAGTGACTTCACATAAGCGTCCATACACTCCTTATGCGTTTTTAAATAATAATGACAAAGTACATATATTTTTGTAAATCGAGTGATCATTAATACTAGTCAAAATTAAAAACAAAACAATATGAATAGGATAAAAAGTAAATATTGTTAAAACTGGAGTTCGTTTCATTTTAATTGAGTGCATGTCGAAAATGAAATAAAAATGTCAATAAACGCAATTTACATTATGTATCATATGCAGATTTTATTAAATATTACCAAAATAAACTTTGAAATCCTGCCATGTTTTTTTTTCTTTCGATTTTTTGGTCACCTGATGAGATAACCATACGTTTGTGGATTACTTGTATATTTATCACGTGATAAAGTTATTAAATTTCCAGACGGCTTAGCACGTCAGGGTGCGAGTAGAGATGCGCACGTTTTAGAGTGTACTATACCTGTCATTGTCTAACTAGAGACGTCAGAAAGTGACAGGTAAATCAGGTAATCTGTCCCGCGCGCGAAATAATTCACGTGTATTGGCTGTGCTAAGCCTACAGTTGATATTGATATCACTACATAGAGGATAGAACCTGTAGAGAAACAATGTTCGCAACCTCGGTCCGCAAATAGTTTGTTGATTTCAACATATTAAACGTCACCGTCACTGTCACCGAAACTGTACAGAGCCAATAACCGTAGAGAAAAAGGCACTAGCGTTACGCGCGATCTTGGACCGGCCAATAAGAGCACAGCGATCACTTCAATTGTTTTGCGGAATAATTTCCGAACAACCAAGATGACATTAGTACTCTTATAGGTTCTATACTCAATGTATCACTACTACAGCTTCAAATTATACCTCTTTTCTCTATAAAATTCTCAAAGTGTAATTCCATTGTAATTCACAGTGATTTAGCTTCTTTTATACAAGACTTTCCAAAGATTGTTACATATTTTTTAAGGTTTATTCCATGTATTTGTCCAAAAATTCATCATTTAAATTAGAAGACTATGTGGCTGACTAATATTTTTCGAGGCAATTTTTTTAACAACAGTAATTAACGGCACCTTCATAAAATTATTATGCGTCAGGCTATTTCAAAGTTATGAAAAAGTTCGGACGCAGTCATCCTCATCATGTCCTCATCATTCGCTGTTGCCATAAACAGCGAATCCTCATCCTACCTCATTTCTAGAGCGGCAGTTCGCTTACCATTGACGTGCGCTGTCAGCATGTTATCGCTCTTGATGCGGGATAATATGTGCTGTTTTTATTTTTACGTCGAGTGAGATTTAGTTATTTTTATAATCGCGTACTTGGATGATTTGCTGAATCAGTTTAATCATAGGCAAGTCATGCTATCTGTGTACGTCCCGCTGCTGGCCATGTCGACGGTCTCCGCGCTGTCGATCCTGTTCCTGTACTGCAAGAATCGCGGCGACCGGCGGAAAGGCTACATGGACGTCAAGGAGAAGCCAGGCAGTTAAGACATCGACTCTACTAATTTATACTCAATGCTTTACTGTAAACGTGACAAAATAAAACGCCCTAGTTATTGTAACAGATTATTTATTAAAATATATTCTACAAGTCATAACATAGTATGTACATTCAACAATACACCTCAATAGGACAATAAGGCACCTATTTTATATAAAAGTAACAACTACGACTCAAACCCATAAACACGTCATACTAAATCTCTAATACGTACATAACTTTCACCGTAATATGGCAACCGACGCGTCTCCGTCTTAACGATACAATGATTGAGCACTTGTAGCATTGGTATAATATTTATGGACTATAAAATCATAAAAATAAGAAAGCGTCCAGTCCGCGTCTAATCACGCGTTCATATTTCATGTTACATAAAAAATGCCTACAAACGGAACCGTTTGACTCAAATGAGAATACAAACAACACAAAAACAAAAGTCATTAATCCATCACCTGAGTTTATTACTAATCGTAACTAATATTCAAGAGGTCTAACAGTTTCGTTTATTTAAAAGACATTGTATCCAATATTCAGGAAATAACTAAAAGCTAACGGAACATTAATTTCGGACCCTACATTAACTGGTAAATTCATAAATTTTCTTTGTTCACGACAACACATTTCGAGTCACACAGCCGAGTTACACAGAAATTAATTGCACTTAGGAATAATCTATGCTTACCATCTAAACTATGTATAAATAAAAACTTTGATATTGGGCGAAATGGTCATATACCTACACCTATTTGTATAAATCCTACAAAATACAGGCACCACATAATTAGAGTAAAATATTGGCTGCAGAGTCCTAAAATTTATCATACCATAACATTTAAAAACAGTCGAAAATATTTTGCGTCACACAATATAACATACGATAATGACGTACGAAGTACGATTAGTATAAATATATGTATATGGTCCATATTTTGACGCTTCACGGTTACTTCAGGTCTGACTGCGTGTGTACCGAAGATTTAGGTACAGTACGCGGCTCTGCCGAGCGCGAAAGGCACATTTGGTAGAGTACTTCGTGGGCTGCTAGTATTATAACAGTATTATGTCGGCACTCTTCATTATCCGCGAAGTATGCTCGGGGCTCCTGGTTTGAACAATAAACAATAACATTATAAAAACTAAACTACGCCAGGTCTATAACCAACACCAATTAGCACCCATGAATGAATAGTGAATAATGCGACATAATAGTTGTATGAAACGTGAACTAATGATCTAAAATAAAACTAAAGCTAATATTGTCATCCCGCGATCAACGCAGCAGAGTATTTAATGCGGTAATTTATTTCACTTCTTTAAAACGGACCTTCGAAGTAAATGTAACTTTTTTTATTTGAATCTGAACGAGTGAGATCTTTCGCAAAAATATAGAAACTTATTTACTAGCACAATATAAAATGATTTCTTAAAAGTTAAATGTCAATAAATAAATAGTACATTGTGAATTAAAAGCCGTAAAAAGGATATTTCTTAAGATTCTGTTAGAATTTTATGACTTGATTTTGGTAATTCCTTTATTGCCCGTGACACAATGATTTTCGTCACATTTGGGAGGAAAAAATATACATTGTAGAAAATGCATGACATAAAACGTGCCTAAACTTGAGTTATAATAGACGAATTTTTACTTTTACACCTGTAACCTTCTAGTCTGAAATGACGTAGCTATGCCGACTTTTGGAAATGTTGGATGGAGTGAACTATCCATAATTCCCTCCTATAGGACGCGCTTGTAATAACACCATTGACGAGCAAGTGTGAAAGTGAAAAAATGAAACGAATGAGAAAAAGAGTATGCGAAAAGTATAGATAAATTTAAATACAATCATAAAAGACTTTTTTAGCTCCCTCATAAAACAGTGAAACATCATTAAGAATACAAATAATATTTGGGTGCAGATTACGGTCTTTAAGTTCTAATTCTAAATTAATACAGATGTGAGTGACATCTGTGTTAACTTTTGAGCTTAAATTATACGGGGGACATCACGCCCTGCGGGCGAGTCAATTCGTGGGCTAAATCATTTTTGCGCAATAACGTCTGTTTGGCCTAACATGGCGAAAATCGGGTTAGATGACAAGGATCGCATGAGATGCGAGGAGTGCTCACATGTTGGGCTCTTGCTTGAAGGGCGTGGGGTCGAACATGGCCGCGTCGGGCAGTTGCGGAACAAGTGGCGGCGATGAGGCCTGCGCGGGCGGCGAGGCGGCTCCCGCGCCTGTCCCGGCGCCCGTCTGCTCCGCCCCCGGCTCTGCGCACGCACCTGCGCCAACAACAATACGCTCACAAACTGTACTAGTTAAAGAATAACATGAAACAAAAACTATAGGCAGGAGAGAGACTATTTTCCAGGGAATGAGAGGCCGAGAGGGGAGCGAGGTAAAACGTCTTAGCGACACGCTATGTTATTACTCCACCCCTGCAGTTCCCTTGGCGTCTCCCTCGCCTCCGCCACCGCGTCTCATTTCTAGGTACGGCTGCGCATGAACTTGCTAAATTATAACTTTTTTTTTTAAATAGTACTTTATTTTCATCAACCCGTGTGGTGTTGGATTTAGAATACAACCTCTTCGTTTCATCAATGGATGACGTAAGAGACGCATGAGGAAAGAGGTCAAAGTATATTTTAGGGGACAAGCTAGCATCCTGTCAGTATTTACCTCTTTTGTCTAACTTAAAACCTAAAAAAAAACTATGTAACATTTCGTTCTCTGCCCTGCCTACCCCGAGAATACAAGCGTTATGTATTTATCGTTTTAACGTCATAGTCTCGGGAGGACCTGTGGCTAGGAAGATGACTCGCACTCACCGCCTAGCAGCATCTCTTGCAGCAAACTGTCGATGTGTGCGACTCCGAACAGCTTAGCGAACTGTATCTGCTCGATCATCTGCCACGTGATGCTCTGCAGCGGCGGCAGCGCCAGCAATAGCTCGCCGAAGCGGCCGCGGCCGTCGTACTGCCGGTCGCTGATGTAGTCCTCCAGGTTTATCTGCACCTGGTAGCGGAGCTGCTTGATCTTCTGCGGCTGCGAGAGGCCCTTCGCGTCTACAAAATTAAATGATGTTACTATACTATGTAGAAGGTCCACACTCGAATAAAAGTCTTGTTTAGACATTGAAAAATTACTGCCTCTTTCTACTGTCACTTAAACTGTGGAGTGGACCTCCCTTGTGGTACTAAAAAGGATCCTAATTGATTTTTTTTTGGCGTCGCGAAAGAATTGGGTAATAAAGAGTTGTTATTAATTATTTTGCTCATAAACCTAAAATTGTGATAAAAATGGCTGCGAACCACGACATTGTCATGATTTTGTTTATGTTAGCGTTTCGTGTGGTCTATTCTGTGCCACTTAAAATCTTGCCAACTTAGACACCAAGGACTGTAAATACACACTGAACAGGACTCACTGGGGTCAAAGAACACGATGGCCTTGAGGCAGGCGAACTCCGTGTCATCGATGTCGATGTCGCGCAGCGGCCGCACGATCTCGTCCATCACGCGCATGCCGATCATACTGATGTCGATGTCCATTCGCCCGTCTGCAAAACGAAAGAATTACATGAGTTACATCTCACCAGCTCTTGCTATAGGGTTCAGAACTTTTTCAAAATAAACGTTCGAGTGTTTATGGGAAGTGCGAACACCGAAGATATACTAAGTTTGATAAGTTCGTGTGACTTTTGAACTTTGTTGCAATCAGTCTTTGTCGTATGTATCAATAAAAATCTTGATAAGGTAGCTGACCGACCCTGGTATAAGTTTCGATATTAATTTTAATTGTTGTGATGTGTCATTGTGATAAAATTCCGATATTCTGTTTCACCGCTTCTTGTGTATTCTTACCATGAGACAGTATACCGTTTTTGTTTCGAAATTTATTATCTCGGAGATTTGATACATACATACATACATATTCTCACGCCTGTATTCCCATGAGGGGTAGGCAGAGCACATGAATTCAAAAATCCAGTG
>BHDV01024132.1:11280-27575 GCA_005406045.1 Adoxophyes honmai | reverse complement strand
GTCATTATTCACGGAGAAAACAGGGGACTACGTTTGTATGGAGAAGGTGGTTTGAAGCGGGGCGACTCCTATCCTCTTAAGCGCCTTAACTTCGCGACACTTTGTGAGTGTTGTGGGCGCAATTGACGACTGACCGATATTGTGCTTGGCGATGATGCAGTTGTTCCCCAGCAGCAGCACGTCCTTGAGGTGCAGCGAGCGCCGCGCGCAGCCCAGCAGCAGGTGCTCGCCCGCGTGCGCGCGCAGCAGCGCCACCTGACACAACACATTATAAATTATAAAGAACCTGTCACTTGCGAGTCGGACTCGAGGAGATGAACAATTGGGTAGATGACTAAAAAAACAATACAAAACTATAAAAAACCCACTCATTCATTCCCTACGTCAAATCAAAAATTCAGCTTTCTCGGTTCATTTGCATTTCTTTGCCATTAATTCCTACGTAATGACAGTACTATTTATATTCTTTGATAAATGTAATGGTGCGACACTGCGACATTTTAAATTGTTATCATTATTGACGATTTCCTCGAGGTGATTAAGTGTACTCTGATAATTACAGCTTAATAGCGGATATTTACTTTATAATCTGGTTTATTATCATTTACAGGCGAAAACAATGAACGATGTGATTATTTGCCAAAACGTCCTTTAAAAAATTATTTGCATCACGCAGAATTTTAAGCTACATATAAACATTTTTTAAAAAATGTAATAACAATGGATGACAAGCACATTCCGTGTTCGAGCCGTGTAAAAAACATCACGAGACACTATCATGTAGCTCGCCCTGCACATATTACATGCGCGTAGTCATCGTCACGGCTCTTTTTAGACAATTGAAATTCGAAAAGAAATATTTACTTTATACAAACGTTTTCGAAAAGTTTTACATTTGAAGCGTGTGCAAAAGAGATAGCCTCTTTTGGTCCCTAATCCCTAATTGACGTTTCCGCGCTCTCTCTGACCGAACCGGCATTTATTGTATTGTATGAGTCTTTATTACACATACATAAAACAGTTCAATAAATCAAGTTACAGGATAACAGCTTTATGTACAAAGGCCGATCTAGTGTCTAGGCTTTATGTATTTACCTGGTCGTCGAGATGTAGCTCCGTGAAGGCGGGGATGTACTTGGCCCACTCGACCAGGATAAGGAGCTGCTGCTTGATGGAGTCGCACACGTCATTTATCTTAGCCAGCTTGCGGTTGTTGATCTCCGCGTCCGACACGTTAATCGTCTGCGAACAACAACAATACCAAATCATCATCTACCGATCTGTCAGTTGCATGCAGTCTACTGGATAAAGAGCGGTCGAACGCCATTGATTTTGATCCGTATCCGTTTCATATCCATATACTGTGAAAACATTTCACTATCACTACATACCTACTCAACATAGTATAAATCAAAGTATCTTTGAAGGTTTGCAACGGATTTAGATGTGTTTTTTATACTATAGATAGAGTGATTCAAGAGGAACGTATAATAAATACATAACATAGTAGATAAACACTGATGAATTTATGCCAAAAACACCGCGGTTATTGAATAAAGCTGTTAATATTTAATACTAGCTTTTGCCCGCGGCTTCGCACGCGTTAAATTCGGGCTAACAAAGAAGAGATTTCGGAATTATTAGTAGGACAATTAAATTTAAACTGAAAAATCTTTCTGGACGCGTAACTCTTAATCAAAAAAGAATCTGCCAGCACCTAACCTTAGCTTAAATTACTTTACATACAATGCGTTTTTAACAAATCGCTAACACCTTGAAAATTCGCAAAACAAACACCCGCCCGCGTTCGGGTCGCGCACTCAGCGACGCGTGGCGTGGCGTCATCCCGCGCATGCGCGCCGCGTACCACGCTCGCCCGCGCCCTGCAACTTCAACGGTTTTGACAGCGGACGTCAAATCTCGCAAATGGTAGCCCATTTACCCGACTTACTTGAGAATTATCGTCGTATATTGGATAATTCACAGAATATCTTTACAATTTGTAGCCTATGTGTTATTCTGATGTATAAGCTACATTATTATAAAGTGTCATTAAAATCCATTCAGTAGTTTTTGCGTGAAGGAGTAACAAACATCCATCCATACATCCATCCATACATCCATACATCCATCCATCCATCCATACTCACAAACTTTCACGTTTATAATATTAGTAAGATAAAGATGTTCTGTCGTGTCACCCGCGCGAAAGTTAAAATGCGTAAAGTTAGGCAAAAGGGGTAGGGTAAAATATACTATCTTCAATATTTTAGGTACTTCGCTTCATGTCGTAATTTTAAAAATTTGAAATAAAATCGTTATTCTTACCTCGTCGATGACTTTTCTGCTTAGGAGCTCCGCGTTGAGCAAAGAGGTGACGCTCAGCCCGTTGGCCTGCGTGGGTTCCTCGTACGACGGCCGTCTGCAGTTGATGCGGTCCCTCTCGTTCTGCACGGCTGGAAGAGACAAACTGCTGTAGATCGAAGCGAACTAACCAACAAATATAAACTTGCAAACACGCGATGGTTTTCGTTTTAAACTTCGAAGGGATTGTTTACCTACTTTATTTTTACGACAAGATACGTACAGAAATAGGAACATTCAGACGTAAAATGAATTTGTATTTATTTTTGTATGAAAGTCAAATGTATCAAATTACAAAAGTAGTAGAACAAATTTTGTTGTTTATTATGTAAGCTACTTTGTCTCGCGAAGTTGTTGATGTTTTAAAAATATCCCTGTATAGTGTATAGTATCACAGATTAGAGGTGGACGGATATAACATAAATCGAAAACATACGGACGTGATAAGACCACACCTTTTCACCACGATTTAAATACGTCTTTCTAAATCACTTTACATATTTGACGGCCGGATAGCCCAGCGGTTAGAGAACCTGACTGTGAAGCTTTAGGTCCCGGGTTCGATCCCCGGTCGGGGCAGATGTTTGTATGATGAATACGAATGTTTGCTTTCGAGTCTTGGATGTTTATCTATATATAAGTAAGTTTATCCATTGTCTAGTACCCATAACACAGGCATTAAATTGCCTACTTTGGGACTAGGTGATTGGTGTAAGAATTGTCCAGTTATATTTATTTATTTATTATATAAATTACATTTCTAACAATTCGTTACTATTTGTTAATTGACGTGCTTACCGCTAATCAACAGCTAATTACCTACTCACTAGGAAATGTTTGCCGGACATAAAGATATTTAGATCACATTTAATTAAAGTAAATAGGTGTGTTTAATTGATATGACGCTGTATCAGGTTTCCTTGAGACGAGTAATAAAGGCCAGACCATATGGTATCGGTTAGCGACCTTACACCCTTAAGGCTATGTCAAGTCAAGAGAACCTAACACGCCGTGAGGGTATGATATTATGTATTTTATGGGTGTAATAAGTGTGAAATATACAGCATTTTTTTGCACAAGCTTTTGAGAGTTTCGAGATTAGACGAAAGATATTAACTAAGTTTCTCTACTCCTGTCTTTTAATGAATACGTAATTTACGGTTTGCTTGGGAATTCATACGTCAACAGGATAATGTTGTCAATACTAATAAAGCATTAACTAATGACGTTGACGTATGTTTTCCTAGAAATGACCACGATTTCCTTCTGTGGTATATCCCACTGCGTCAGTTTGATGTAATCCAGGATTTATGAATCTGGATTGTTATTAAGAAAATAAACATTTACTTAGGTATGGCCGTCAAACATTTACAAGAATAGGACACTATTACAAGCACGTACTGAAGTGTGCTTTCATATATTTCAAGTAAGTATCACAAGAATAGGGAAGAGAAGTGAAGAATAGTTACTTACCCCGGTTTGGCGTCAGGTTTAGAACAATAGATTGTGTGTTTTAGACGTCAAACCCACAATCGGTCTCTAAATATACATCTCATAATAATATACATCTCTTTCATCAAGTAAGCTTAAAACATAAAACTGTGCTGTAGTTTAAGTCGCTACGAAACTTGGAACATTCATGTTTTGTCAATGTAAGATTTCGTGTGCTCTGTCTACCCCGTTTGGGAATAAAAGCGTGACGTATGTACGTAGGTATGTATGTATGTACCTATGTAGCTACTCTAGTGTCATTGTAGTAGTAGTAAAGGAGCTCACCTTCTTTTTTCATTCCCGCTTTGAAGCATTTCCTTAGTCTACAATATCTGCATTGATTTCTTTTGTCTTTATCCACTACACAATTTCTGCTGAATCTGAAAATAAAAACCACTTTCATGAATATTTTCTTGAAAAAAACATGTAATCATGAAACTGGTCTCCCAATTATTGTATTCATAGAGTTACATAATGAAAGCTGATTAGTGATTATTATAGTAGGTTTATCTTCATCATTCGAAGAATCTGTATGATTTATTACGACGAAAACGATCATCGTAATAGATTACCTACACCTAGATTCGATATCACCCTTAGCCCTTAGTAATAATATTATGACTGCGAAAGTCACTCAGTCTGTCTGCCATGCTTCAACACCTGGACCGATTTCAGGAGATTTCATTGGAGATATTTTGAGTTCCAGGAAAGACAGCATAAAACAGTGGGACAGCGAAAAGGTAATCTTACACAGACTCAAATACAGAAATACTTAGAAAATAAAATGACTCCTTTTTGTGCATCCATCCAGGCGTGGAGAGTAGATTCGTGATTCCACTGACACTATAAACATCAAGCGACTGTTCTTATCTTCAGACAGGGGAGGTCCACTCCCCAATTTAGGTACGCTCCGTCAGCGAGTCCTCATAAAGGTCTACGGCAAACAGGTAACGGTAGAAAGAAACAGAATACTTTTACGCCCCATGTTCGGGAGTGGACCTATAAACGTATTAGGTATCTATTCTGTGCTCAGTTCCGGTTTAAACACTACCAGCGCCTTGGGCGACAAGATTTCTATGGCGCCCCCCATTAAGAGCGATAGGCTACAAAGGGGTTCATGTCAACCGCGCCCTACCCTAACGCCGCTACTGCCTGTGCTTGAGCTTGTACAGTCAGCTATAAAGAAAAGTAACCCCCAATACAATGTTTCATTAGTAGGGGGCTTTCCGTACCTGCATGTGTAGAGATGGTTCTTGCGTACACTGCGTCTAAAGAAACCCTTGCAGCCGTCGCAGGACGAGGCGCCGTAGTGCTTGCCGGTGGCGCGGTCGCCGCAGATGGCGCAGTGCTGCGAGAGCGCCGCGCCGCCCGCGCCGCTCGCCTCGCTACTGCTCGTCTCCAGCTGCATGTCGCTGTCTGTGGACAACATACAGAGGCAAATAAGTTGAGAATTTTTTTTTACGATTCTATTAGCTGGAAACTTTTCATCCACAGACTCTTCTCTAGTGTCTACACGAGCTAACTTTTATCTAACAAGCTGATGTTCAAGTAGTGTTGTAAACGTGTATACGTCAAACTTGGTTGCGACCGATAGTTCAATCGCGCTCTTTTTCTCCATGTGAGTACCTAGTGTTGTCGATATAGGTAACTAAACAAGGTTATAAAAGCTAGTTCCGTTACGCAAAATTTACACCTGATGTTACACTGGGCGACAAAGATAAGGTAGGTAAGTAATCCTAAGGTACTAATTGTAATATTTTTTTTACTTATGTATTACCTTTTCATTTGTAACTTCATAATATTAGTTTGGGCCGTCGAAATCACTTAAACATTAATTATTTTTTAAATTTTGTGTGTAACTACTAATCACATTTTAAATTCGGTTTAATTGTTATCAATAAAGTGCTTCATTAACAATAATGAAACAATATTTCAATTGTTGGTCATCGAAGCCAAAACGTAAACAACGTCATAAGGTGTCGTGTAGTGGTTACAACAGCGTAGCGCCGTCGCCGAATAATTATTCAACAGCTTATTCCGTCAGCGACGCGTTTTTGTCGTCAGCAGTCAGGTTTGGGGAGCCTTGACGCAGGTCGCGCAGGTTCTCGCGACGGACATTTTTCTCGAAAAAATGAACAACTGTATGTTACTTCTACTTTACAAATAGCTACGGCACAACTTCTGAAGAATCTGAGTGCCACAATAGAAATGCGGTCCACTATCTATACTAATATAATAAAGCTGAAGAGTTTGTTTGTTTGTTTGTTTGTTTGTTTGTTTGAACGCGCTAATCTCAGTAACTACTGGTTCGATTTGAAAAATTCTACGACTACGCGCTACGACTAATAGGAGTGAAGAAATATGGGAAAATGTGGAAAAAACGGGGGAAATTAGTCACTATTCCACGCGAACGGAGTCGCGCGCACAGCTAGTAGTATATAAGATTGGTATTTCATTAGAAAAACTGCCAAAGCAGAGGAAGAATTGGTCATTCTAACAATTATTTCCTGTTTAATGAAAATTCGCAACCTGGTTAACTTACGGAAAATATGAAAAACTAGCTTTCCGCCCGCGGCTTCGCCCGCGTGGAACTAGGTTATATTGCGGTATAAAGCACAACTATAAGAAAACTTCTCGTTTCAAACGACACACAGCGCCATCGATCTATCATCTATCGATCGATATCGATCTATCATCGATTGATATCGATCTATCAAGCAAACTATATTTTAGCTTTTCCTCGGGAACATCAATATTTTCCGGGATAAAAAGTACCCTATTATTTAATCCGGACTTCTATCTTCATGTCTGCAAAATTGCAAAGCAATCGGTTCAGTAGTTACGGCGTGAAAGCGGAACAAGCAAACAAACAAACAAACTCACTTTCTGACTTATAATATTAGTAAGGATGTATTAAATGTGAGGCGCTGAGTAGTTGACATAAATTACACTAGAACCGGCACCCTTTCCATGAACAGCATGGGTTCCTCATATAAATACCTAATACCAAAATGAGCCAACATTTTCAATTTTACCTAGGTTACTCCCATTTCCTACCTATAGTTTTGGTTCTTGCATAGCGTAATACGATGCCAACAGTGCTGATGTGATGAGTTGACGTTAGTAAATTTGCTGTGTATAATAGAAGCGATTCGCAATATTATAAAAATGCTTGTTATTACTTATTTCGCCCTGAAGGCGCCAGAGTTGCTTTTTATCGTGTCTCCGTTGATAACAACTTATTAATATCGATGCAGATAGTGGTAGTTAGGTTGAGAATCAAAAAATATGGTAAGATAATAGAATCCGGTCTACCAACGATAGCAATCGTATAATAATAACTGTAAAAAGTTATAAGTTTACTTATTAATTCGTTAAGTAAATTGGATATAATTTCGGACATTTCCTAAAATCAAAAACCTTAGATTTAATAACATACATATGTATACGGTACTCAACAGGGACAAAAAAATAAATGTCGCACTTGTTATGTTTGATACTAGGCTGTCTGAAATCTCAGGACCACAATGTATCACAGCAACATGCGAGGCTTGACTACATATATCTAGCTGTTTTTATATAAAAACAAAAACATCGAGAATGAATCTAATATAAAACCCAAACAAAACGTGTCCCGTGTATTGTAACGTCAGTTGGGATTGACTAAGTTTTGAATATTTGGACAAAAATGTTGAAGTTAAGTGGATGTCTATTAACTACCTATACATTAGTGCGGAAAAGAGTAACTTTCGTTTAATATTCAACCACGTTAATTGGGATTTTCCAAGCAAGGGGATTGTAAGTTCTGTTCAAGAAGTGGTCCGGGCATTTGGATAGGTGTCCCTTAGCGTCCGGTGGTGTTTACCTTCGCTGGCGTTGTTGTAGGCCATGGGCGGGCGGTGCAGCTCCTCGGCCAGCGTGCGGTGGTGCGCGTACGCGGCGTAGGCCGGCCGCTCGGGCGGCTTGTCCCACATCAGCGGCGGCCCCGGCAGCATGTACTCCGGCGCCGCCCCGAACCCCATGGAGCAACTGTCTTGCGATATCATGTCGTATCCGAACACAGGCATCTTCCGAACACCCACCAGAAAAGAAGTGCTGCCACTTCCGACTCTCACCCACTACTGAAGCTAAATTGCGGCCGCGAACTACTCGATCCACGATCGATAGCAATTGATAACTCCGACGCTAAATTAACAGGTGATGTAATGCCCCGAAATTAGTAACTATCACCGCACCACCGAACACTGTTATCACTATTGACACACGACTTGTCTTCGGTGTCGTAGCACTGATAAGGAGTCTATTTACGCGGGATATTTAAAAATCACTGCGGTTACCCGGTACACGGCGCGTCGAGTGAATCCGGCCGGGGTATTGTTTTCGTTTTTATCACACAATTGTTGTCCGCGGACGGGCGATAATTGTGTTTACAGAGTGTCACGCGGGTGTCGGGTGGGCGAGCGCGGGCGAGCGCGCGACCTGTCTCGCGCGCGGTTTGGGTTTAACTGGCGCGGCGCCGGGGATCATCGCCCATGGCATCTAAGACACGCTGTGCGAAAAACCGCTGACACGGCGATGAGACGTTACCTATGAATGACCCGGCGGCCGCGGAAGCCGCGCGCGGCTGACTCACGCGTTATCGGAACTGCAGCGGATGTGGAGCCGAGACGCGCTGCGCACGCACAGCACACTCATTCGGTGCAGCTGACGAACAGAAGCTTTTACCATAACAGCATATTAGTTCGTAACTAAGCAAAGTATTCCGGTGACTAATTAGATTGTCACACGAACGCGCTTTGTTCCTTTGTAGTCCACTGTTTTCTTTAATAGTTGTTTTGCGGTAGGTATTGCGGCTGCTTCGCTCCAGGATATAGATAGTGCAGTGTGTCGATTACTTGCACACAATATGATGAAAGTTATGAAACAAACATGTTGTACTGATATAATTAGTGCAGAATTCTCTAGATACTCTCTTTAGCAGTGTCAAACCGCGTGCTTAATATTTATAATGCTATTCATTAAATAAATGAACGTTAATTTATGTAACGACAGATAAAGATAACATAATAATTCCACTGTTAACACGGAAAAATGACGCGTTTACACATCAACAAGATACGTAGAACGGTCGATATGTCACTGAGATCGGATAAGAGCTGTGATTGGCAACAAGGGGCAAAACAAAAGCCTTTCGATGTGACCGTCTTTATAGTGGTTTGTGGTAGTTGACTTGACAATGTGGTGAACTATTACTATTATAGACATTATCCAATAATCAAAATCGGTATCGGCGTGTCGGCCGTCGCGGCGCGCGTCTGAAATAGCGCGCTATCTGCAGACGGCGGGTCGGGGTCAGCAGTCGCGGCGCTGCTGCGGCGCACCATGTCTCCGCTCTAGTCTCGTTAAACTCATTAAGTATTACGGGATCATTACATTTGAAGATTTATATTTTTGAATAAGTGCTTATGTATCCGATATGGCGTTAATCTAATTAATTGGTAATCATGTTTATTTATTTCATATCAACTAAATAAGGGTGAAGAGTTTTCCAAACCAACGAGCATCATTGTATGAAGAGATTGATGAACGTGGATGAAGCGAAAGAGCTATGTAAGGATCATACGGGGACTGACAAGATTTTAAGAAGTGGAAGGTGGTTTTTCCTTGGAAAAGCGATGTACCTACTAACTTACGCCCTCTACTTAAAATCTTGCCACGTTAGTTTCTGGGGACTGCAGCAAGTGGAATAAAGTAGTATCTGCCTATAAAAGAGACGTAACGATATGTTTATATGTATTCATGTCAATATAAGGTACTTACATGAAATTAAAATCCTGCAATTACATTATAAGCATCATCTATCACTTAGGTATCCAGATAGGTATCCATTTTTTATAGGAATAGATTTAGAACGACGCCACCTTTAGAGGTACTTATTTTTTTGTTTTCTTGGTAATTGTCAATAGTTTAAATACTTAATTAAATAAATAAAATTGGCATTGTTAATTTTTTAAAGATATATTTCATAAACATTTCGAGATAAAAGCTTAAAAAACATGTTCTAAATTTTACATTGAAAATAATCGCGGATTAATGACATTTCATTTAAAATATGAACGTTACGTTGACCTTCCTTATGTGCTGAAACGCGTTGTTTTCTTTGTTTGTACGAAATATAAAAACATATTTATACGACCCTCATTGTCAATTCCATACTGCCAATGTCAAAATTTAATGTTTGATTATGCCGCAAAATTTTTTTTTTCAAGAACTATAAGTACTTACGTAAAAAGTATAACGCGCGTAAAATGGCTCAAAAATAGCTCTAACTAATACCGTAGATAAAAGTATAAAACGGTGTTCCAAAGTACCTAGAAGTGCCAAATGTAAAGTTTTTTTTTAAAGTTTGCACACGCAACCTACCGTTAACCAATTTGGGGAAGTATTCGGGTTTGACAAAATTGACGGTCATTTTAGCAATGTTTTTTTATTTTAAGGAAAGACGATGACATCAGACTAAGTGAACGAAAATAAGCAGTTATATTTTTTTAGGTTATGAATTATGAAGTGGCATGTTATTGACACATGTTTTTTTAACGTGTGCAGGAACAAGAATTAGCAATTCAGCTACCGCAAAATACGAAACCTCGACTTACAACACCAATCTTATCTTTTTAATAAACTGCCATCGAAGTCTAAAACGTTTAAGTTAGTTTTTTAGTTACTCTATTACTTACAAAGTTGTATGAAAACCGGGGGTTGAAAAAACGAATAACGCTAATTAGGGCAAGGTCGAAGCTGTGGATGCTGGGTATAATAAATATACCTGTAATAAATATAATATTTATATCATTAGTGTTCGCCCCATCACTACGTAAGAATGCCTTTCGCTTTTCTCACTGGCCAATGTTGGATTTGTGTTTATATTAGGTTCAGCCCACTTAAACTTAAGCGGTTTTAAGTTTATTTTCATTTAAGGTAGGAGGACGTTTTCATAGCGTTTTCCTGTTTAGTAAAGTCTTCGTGAACTTTGAATCTTTAATTTTTAATCCAGGCAAAAAGCTATGACGTTGGTTAGGTCCCATCCCATGAGGTGCAAAGTACAATAAACAAACTTAGAATAAAAAGCAGATTATAAAAAGCGCCATCATCATGGTTTCGCCACAAATCAAGGTCCGCTGGGGAAACCCACGTGAGGCTATAAAAATCATTGCAAGTCATCACAACACCGCGTTAAAAATCAAAGTTCAGGTTACATGACGAGAGTTAAGTAACAACTCGAATCTTTGCAGAGAAATTAAATGCGTTGGGTGTAACCTCGCAGCGAACACTGCCGCAATGATAACACTATTGAACAAGGCAACAACAGATAAGTCATTTCGTACATACCTAGTCATTAAATCCTGGAGAGAAGGCCTTTCTTAAATATTACGTAATATTAATTTAATACAATGATACCTACTAGTGATATTTTTTTACCGTCTAGATTTTTACCTGCTGCAAGGACCTAGGCTCAAGACTAAACATTTTATATTATTGAGAATGTTCTGAGAAGAAATGATAAAATTGATAAAGCAATAAATTCAACCAAACTTAATTAAAAATACTTAATACATTGGGCATTGCTTTGCGAAGGTCTTAGGTGTACCTACTTTAAAAAACTGTAAGGGATTAGTTTTGCTCCCTTGCGTGGAGGTTGTTTGCTGTGCACAGTAAATGTATGTAGTTTATCAATTAAAATTATATAATTAATGATCAAGTATTTACATATGATCAAAGAGAAAAACCTTGTATTTTCCCAATACGTAATGATAGGGAATGACGCTGAATTAACCTTAATACTCACGTGCGTTCAGGAAAAAAGGGTTAAGTATCCAAACGTAAACAAGTATATAATCCAGTAAAAGAATTATATTCCAACTCGCAGAAATAATTTCTGAGAAGCCAAAAGGCACACGATGTTCTTCCTCATTTTATTCCTCCTCAACATGTCAAGACTGACCAGCTTAAATTAATTATAGTTTTAGAACTCACGACCCAGCAAGTTCTCTAAAATCTCGACGTTTGGCGACCATGGAGTCACGAGTCCACTGAAGCGGACGGTCGGCGGGTATCACAGCCACGCGAGTTTTTCGAACTACCCGCACTCGATGATCAGTTAACAGACGATGACGCTAATGTCGATATTGATTGTTGTTCTATTTTGCTCACGACTTAGGATAGGATTCGCTTATGGCTATCCCGTGGGAAAGATGCCTTTATAAGGGGCATAAGAAGTAACTAATGTCCTTCATCTAAAAATATGTAATTTCATACTAATATCTGTCCAGCTTTAGAAGCGTGAAAACATGACATACAGATAGATTTAGGTATTTTGAAATATATAAGATTAGGTGAATCAATAGGAATTATTAATATGAGCAAAATTCATTAATGTTTAAAACTGTACCAGTCCCAGCTGTAGATAGGTACCTAAGTATTATATCAACACAAAAGTGTGAATTTATCTGTATTGACTAATCGTCTGGGTTTCGATGAACTGTTCAAGTATTGCCCCACATAGATGTATCGACACCTAAAGCTTATTAATTCTTATATGTATATTATGTTACGTTGTCCAGGAGAGGAGTGGGTAGCAACTTGATACAGGCTCTGAAATCCTTATACAGGGATTCCAGAGCTTGCGTCAGATTGAACGGTGCCTATTCAGACTGGTTTGACATTTCTCGGGGCGTCAGACAGGGTTGTGTAGCATCGCCGTGGCTATTCAACCTTTTCATGGATGACTGTTTACTTGATTTGAAAGAGCGAGACTGTGGATTGAAGATAGGGGAGTCTTTCATCAAATGTCTCTTGTACGCTGATGATCAGGTGCTCCTTGCATCGTCGGCGTGTGAGTTACAGGACATGGTGACTCTAATGTACGAATCTTTTGAAAGGAAGGGAATGAAAATGAATGTAGGCAAGACGAAGGTTATGGTGATAGAGAAGAACGACGAGATGACTGAATGTGTTATAACAATTGGAAGTGAAAGGTTAGAACAAGTAAGAGAGTTTAGGTATTTGGGATGTATGTTCACGAGTGACGGTAAGTATGATGAGGATATCGAAAGTAGAGTAAAAGCGGGGAATAGAATGAATGGAGCACTTCACTCAGTTGTGAGTCGTCAGGACATTTCTAAGGATGCTCGTCTGGCTATTCACAACGGTGTGCTAGTCCCTACTTTGATGTATGGTAGCGAGAGTTGGGTGTGGCAGAAGAGACACGAAAGTAGATTGAATGCGGTTGAGATGCGTTCTTTGCGAAGCATGAGTGGTATCAAACTTACTGATAGGGTGCGTAATAGCGTGATTAGAGAGAAGTGTGGTCTGAAAGAGAGTATTGTAACAAGGGTAGAGAAAGGTATGCTGCGTTGGTTTGGGCATGTGGAGAGAATGGATGAAGCAAGGGTATGTAAGCAAATTTACAAGGGAAGTGTGTTGGGGCAAGTCGGTCGAGGGCGCCCTCGAAGAACGTATATCGACCAGATCGGCGATGTGCTAAAGGGAGGCCAAATTAAGAGTACCCGAAACCGTCGAGCGTGTATGACGAGAGTGATGAATGTTAGTGAAGCGAAAGAAGTATGTCAAAATAGAAGCGAATGGCGCTCTGTTGTCTCTGCCTACCCCGCAGGGAATAAGGCGTGACGGTTATGTATGTATGTATGTATGTATGTATATGTTGTGTAGGTAATTATATGTGTACATACTGACTGAGCGCAAAATATTACAAAGTTAGCAAAACATAGACAAGAAATGCCAATTTGCGTTGATGATGCAAAATCCTGTTGTTGGAGGCAATTACCATTTTTTTCGAACACGAGTTATATTTATAAATGACTGGGTTTTCTGATTACACGTTCACATCACTATGACTTGCATAAATGTGTACGTAACTGGTCAACTGGACTTTGGACTCCAAGTGGGAGTCATAATTTGCGAGTCTAAAGTCCAATCATACTATGTTGGTGCGACGCGATGTTACCCGTACCAACGGGCCACGTACCTAGTTCATTAAAAGATTAGCGCATTATTTTATCAAATCTTATCAAGAAAAAAATTACCTGTTTGCACTTTGAAATGTTGAATTGTGATTAGATATAACGTATTATCAGAGCAAACTAAAGCTTTTATGTACATACGTAATAAGAGTCTTTATTTTGCACAATAAAATAAATATATTACATTACAGACGAGTCATGAGCCTTATAAATACATGTGACAGGTGCTTATAGTAAACCTACCCAAACTCACTTTGCCTTATATCTATGAACTTTGAAATTTGATTAAATAATGTTGTATTTACTTTTCTACTGTCTTGTTACGTAACGACCACGTTACAGGTATTGCGAGTGTGTATGAGCGACGGTAATCGCTTACCACCAAGTGATATGTTACCTTATTTGGCTCTTTTGACATTAAAAATATACAATGTTTGGTAGCAAGCCAATGGATAAACACATTTGCTCTTCTTTGCAAATGTGGTTGCGAACCAGTTCCTTAGAGACAAATACCCCTTTTAACACGTTGGGCAATGTTGCGCGACTCAAGGAAACTTGCCCTAGATTTTTTTTTTCATTGTAAGCAAGTTTCTATTTTGCAGGATTCCTAATCCATCCACACTAACATTATAAATGTGAAAGCAACTCTTTCTGTCTTTTACCATTTAACCGCTGAAGCGATTCATACAAAATTTGGCCTGGAGATAGCTTGATTTCCCGAGGAAGAACTTTCGCAATTTTTGATCCCGGTAAAATGCATGCTTCCCGCGGGATAGCGATAAGCGACCTCCACGCAGACAGAGTCGCGGGCAACTGCTAGTTAACGCTAGATTTAATTAAAACGTTCAAAACAGATTATTTACACAAGTTTAGATTGATATTACATAACATACTAGCATAGCAGACGTCAGTTTCCACCAGACAATCAAGGTTAAAACCAGAAACCAAGGGTAAAACAGTAGATATGTACATATATAACATTTTAATTTTAATTGCATATGTATGTAGTTGTGATTTCCATAGATACTACGAGCACGTTGTAATTATGTTTTGAGTGCTAATTGTCACAAACTAGTGTAAAAAGAAGCGTACTTAATGTACGTAAAAACTAAATAATAATGGGACGGTTATGAGGCTTAGTAGTCCGATATTGTGTTAAACTAGCACATTACAGCAACATTAAACCTTTGCGAAAATTTCGACTTAGGCCTTTACTAGGTATACGAAGTTATAAAAAATAGTAACGAATAGTCAGTAATTCGGCCAGGGGTTGTATAAAGTCGAAACTAGTCAAAAAATATGCATAGATAACCCAAACTCTAACCGACAAAAAGCTAAAAAACTCTTCTTCGATACCTCAAAAAATACAGCTCCGATTTTGCAGACACTTAGCAAAGAATCATCAATAGGTCAAAGAATCAACAACATTCAAACCTATGCATCGGTTTCAGACCTACACAGATAGTAAAAGATGGAAGACTGTGGAAGGTGTCCAGCAAACACACAGACGGGCAAGCACACATAAACATGCCAAGAAACGAATTTAAGTGACAGTTCATGTACTGTTCCTTAAACTAGGCATTGCGTTTTGTTATCATTTTCGTTGGCATTACGTACTATTTTCGAAGCTCGGCCTACGGCCGCACCTACCTGGCGAGGCTTATTTGGCATACCTTATTTTGTTACCTAGCATCAAACTCAAATCTCTGAAAGATTAAGATAGCAAATGACAAGTGGAAAAAACCCAACGCATTTTTTCACTGTAGGTATGTTTCAGTTTTTAATGAAATAATAATTATTATTAGTAAGTACTTTTGCTTTATTTGTTAAAGTCCTTGAAATCTAACTTGGCAAGATTTTAAGCAGAGGGGTTTAATTAATGTATCGCTTTTCCCCATCACTACTCCAAAAAATTTTGAGGTTAAACGCCGATGATTGTGCCTATTTAATTTATGTAATACTAACTGTTGACCGCGACTCCGTCTGAGTGAAATTAAAAGCTAACTGGAGGAAACTGCAATATTCCGGAATAAAAAAATAACCTACCTACCAAATGTCCGTTCTCGGAATTCCCTATCTATCCCAAATGCTGACTAAAGCTCCAGCGCACTGACAGTGACAGCGGAAGTGGGGCGGCGCGGCGCGGTGGCGTAGTGGTATCGGTTGTAATGTAATATTCGAAATTACACGAAAGTGAGCGCACATAGGGTCATTTCGCAGGTTCGCGTCCATTTAGTGCAGTTGGCAAGTTTGACAGCAAAAATAAAAATGTTCTATAACTAATTTCTACGAAGTATTTATGTCATATGATCATTATATGTGACCGTCCATGGCTAAAGGGTCCTTATGGCAGGTATTGAGTTAAGCACAGTTCCTAAATTTATGTTAAATAAGCTATTT
>BHDV01024121.1:212867-271106 GCA_005406045.1 Adoxophyes honmai | reverse complement strand
AGACTATGGACCACTGTTGTCTGAAATAAATGTTTTCTTTCTTCTTTCTTTCTAAAGGTCACAGCACACATAAATATCAACTCGGAAAGGGATCGCCACCGTATCGCCTCGAGTCGTTCAGTATTGTTTGTATGAAACTCCCTACTGCAACGCACACTAATTGGAATCGTAATGTAACCGCCTCGCCTCGGAACAGGCTCCGAACCGCGATGCGGTGCGTGGTCAACTTGCAGTTCCCGCGCTTACGGCTCGTCGTCCCCGCGCTTACGTCTCTCCGTACGCGAGCTCACGTCTCTTCGTCCACCCTTGCTACTGTCCTTGTCAGCCAGCGGTCGGCGAGCCGTAAGCGCGGTGTCGCCTAGCCGTAGCCGAGTTGACGTACAGGAGCTGCTGATACGCTTACGTTACGTGCATACGTTGGGTTGACGCCTGGTTGATGGCGAGGCGAAAGGCGATACGGTGACGATCCTTTTCCGAGTTGCTATGTGTGCTGTGACCTTAAAGTACGCGTAAGGTACGCGTTAGGTTTAGGTAACCTATTTCCTCATTGTTACGTTTCTTTGTATTGTTATATTCCATAAACTAAACCCATTGTGGTGCCTGGTTAGAAAAACACCTCACAATTTCTTCCATGGATGTCGAAAAAGACGACCAAGGAAATAGGGCTAGCAACGTGTCACTATCACTATTGTAGTAAATGGTTTCGCGTTTCGCCTATAGCGTTTCGTATGCTCTGCCTCCATTTAAGAATATATACTTGATGTAGTTTCCCGTGTGGTGTCTGGTCTAGAATAGCACCTCTCCATTTCTTCCGTGGATGTCGTAAGAGGCGGCTAAGGAACTGGGTTTAGGTATTCTTTAGGCGACAGGCTAGCAACTTGTCAATATTATACTACCTCTTACATGTGTTTTCAAACCTAAAATGATGCTAGAAGTGGCTGCAAAGCGTGAAATAGTCGTAATCATAATCATGGTTGGGATCATGGGAACATAGGCGTGATTGTATGTATGTTGTACTTGATGTAGGTATGTTTGTATGTACATTTTCAACTTTAATATACTTACTTAAATTTTGCGATGATGCGCAAAATAACAGCGTCATTCTAAAGTGCTAAGTAGGTTTAAACGAATTATTTCTTTGAGATGTCTCCAAAAATAACTTCACGGCTTCGGTCTTTGAACTCGAAAAGGTCTTGTTTGTCATCCAAGTAATGACGTCAGAAATCGACGACTGTCGAGTAACATGTCAATTTATTTGATCTTTGTTTTAGTCTACTTCCAAAAAGGATGTACAAGGATCTCGGTGCAAAGACGCGTTTACCTTTATTTCGCTAGATATTGTTTCATTAGTCTGTTTGTACCTAATTTGTATATTTAGATGTCGTAAAAGGCTACTAAATAAGGATTAGGTTAAGTGCCGGCGCGCACTACGACTTTTTGTCGCGCGACACGATTTTAAAATCGCGATGTCCATAGTGATTTTTTCATCGTAGTGCGCGCGATGACATATAAACCCTTACGTTGCATTTCTGCGATAAAATTATCGCGCGATAAAAAGTCGTAGTGCGTTCTTAGCCTATGGCATATTTTAGGCGACAGCCTAGCAATCTGTCACTATTATAATTGACCATTCAAAACCTAAAAAAATATGCTATGGTCTATTCTTTTAGATGTTAAAAAAAAGGTAAACAAACAAAGCCATCCCGACAAAGTCACAAATCATGTAAAGCATGTGTTAACTTTGTCGGGTTTGTTTATCTTTTTTTAAGTACCTAAAAGAATAGACCATAGAATTGGCCATATTTGTAGCGATCCTAGCGCTACTCATCGTCCAGTAGTACAACTTCTACAACCGTCATCAACTGTCAGAGTGTTCTACATCGCGCTACCGATGTTTCAAAGATCGGTTGCATAAATACAACTTCCAACTTGAGACTTCATTCCCCAGGCCCAACATCTCCATTAGAGTCTTTCCTACATTGTTATTAATTTATTTACCCGACCTATTTGTAGTCTTGATCCACTGTACCCCAGCAAATATGTTAATCGAATAAGGCTCTCGCAGTTCCATACAATAACACATTCCCTTGTTTACCAGCCGGGACAAACACGGGAGATTGCTTCTTGTGTGCTTTATTGCCTATACGTCATGTTTGCGAACATTCGCTGTTGATACTTCAGGAACTAGTGTTAGGAGTTTCCGGGAAAACAGGCTTTTTTGGGGTTCCGTAGGCTAAATGGCCAAAAAGAACGTTCCGTCTTATATTAGGTCCTTACCTATGAAATTGGCGTTTTGTATGAAGATTTTCGCAACATTTGCGTTTTTCATACTAAATGTTTTTACGCTTATTTAGCAACCAAAAATGTTAGCGTTATAAAACTTATGTCCGTGTTTAAGGACACTTTTAAACTAACTATGAGAATCAATCTATATATACAGGGTGGCCCATCTAAAACGGTCAGTATGGGGAAGTCCGAAACTATACGAGATACGAAGATCTCTTCTTAGGAACCATGACATCGATTTTAATAAAAAGAAAAACTGCATTCATACATTTAAAAAAAAATGTGTACTCAGTCCGGGAATCGAACCCGGTTGTTTTGAAAAAAAATAAAAATTTTCTATTTCTATTTAGATTTCGATTGTGTAGGTCTTAAGCAGTAAATATGTGCAAGAAACATGATTTCTAAAATGAATAAAATGCATTGTTTTTAAGTGCTGTTATTTATTTTAGTAGGTGTTCATAGTGATCACAGTTACAAACGTAGTAGGTATTGAGAAAGGCGGTGGTCACTTCGAACACCTACTAAAATAAATCAAATCATGTAAAACAATGCATTTTATTAATTTTAGAAATCATGTTATACACACATATTTACTGCTTAAGACCCACGCAATCGATATCTAAATAGAAATACTTAGTTTTTTTTTCAAAACAACCGGGTTCGATTCCCGGACTGAGTACACATTTTTTTTTTAAATGTATGAATGCAGTTTTTCTTTTTATTAAAATCGATGTCATGGTTCCTAAGAAGAGATCTTCGTATCTCGTATAGTTTCGTACTTCCCCATACTGACCGTTTTAGATGGGCCACCCTGTATAAAAGAAAGTGGTGTTAGTTACACCACTTATACCTCAAAAACGGCTGTACCGATATGGCTGAAAATTGGTGGGTAGATAGTTTAGAGCCAGGAATAACACATAGGATACTTTTTATCCCGTTCGACATCTATACAGGGTGTTCCATATTTGAGACATGAAGGGGAAGTACCTTAAATATCGTTGATAGGGTATTTTGCTCAAAGAAGACTTAATCTTATTTTTAAAAGTTAGTAATTCTGCATTAATAGTTTTTCTAAAAATTACACAGGGTGTTCGAAATATAGGACATGAAGGGGAAGTACCTTAAATATCGTAGATAGGGTATTTTGCTCAAAGAAGACTTTATCTTATTTTTACAAGTTAGTAATTCTGTATTGACGGATTTTCTAAAAATTACACAGGCTGTTCCAAAGTGGGACATGGAGGGGAAGTACTTTAAATATCGTAGATAGGGTGTTTTGCTCAAAGAAGATTGTCTTATTTTTAAAATTCAGTAATTCCGTATTGATAGATTTTTTAAAAATTACTTGCTTTGTCTGGGAATCGAACCGACTTAAATGTCAAAAAAAAATATCCTACTTTTATGATGCCAATCGAGAGAATAGCTAAAGCTCTGCCTAAGTAACATAGTATTTTAAAAGAAAGGAACAACGTGAAACTAATAAGTTTACTTAATCACATTAAAAACATACCTACATGAAACTGTCGTAGTCAATTAAGTGGGTATATTGAAAATTTCAACTCTCTAGCTGTCACGGTTCGTGAGATACAGCCTGGTGACAGACGGATAGACAGACAGACAGCGAAGTCTCAGTAATAGGGCCCCGTTTTTTCCCCTTGGGTACGGAACCCTAAAAACATCATCAGCATTTCAAATCAAAGGTTTTTATGACTTTTTTAATACATTCTGTTAACTACGGTTGTGACAATTCAAACTAATCATCTAAATCGGTTTAGCCGTTCTTGAGTTAATGCTGACATATTGTTGTTCTATTTTTGAAAAAATGACTTTCTGCCAAGTTTCTTGCGGCGCATTCTTCTTGGCAATGATGGTCTTTCCGAAGCGCTGGTAAACTCAAAAAAAAAAAAGACGTGTAAAAGTGCTCTTAGGAGCCTATTTGCATAAATAAAGTTTTGAATTTTGAATTTTGAATTTTGAATATATGTACACCTATAAAATTATACTATTCATAACTCGAGAACGGCTGAACAGATTTGGCCGAAATGTACTGGGGAGGTAGCTTCAATAGGCTTCAAACCTCCCGGGAAAAGACATAATATACTTAATACATAAAAGAAAGTCGTGTTTGTGCGACTGTATATAACTCATGCTATCCTGGTACTTTTAAATCAAAGTTCTGCTCATTCATTGTCTCAGGCGGAACAAAGTTTGCCGGGTCAGCTAGTTTTAATTAAAAAAAATGGATCAATTAGTTATTGTAACCAATCACATACATAATTCTGGAAGCATAAAAAAAACTTGATTTTCAAAAAAAAAATTGTGGGTTTATTGATACAATTCTTTGGATTTATGACCGTCAAAATATGCACGACGATGTCAAAATCTTTTCTAATATTGAGTACCTTTAATATATCTTTAATGTTAAGGAAGTTACGATGGTTAGAAGTACGAAAGAAAAATCGCCAATTTCATAGGTAAGGACCCAATAGATACGTCATGTGACATTAAGTCATGTCAATGTCATTGTCTGCTTTTCCATCACAGCATTTTTTCCGGAACTGTAATGTAAGAGCTACACTGTTGAAATTTGGTTAGGAGATGTATTCTGTGAACAGCGTTAGTATTTTCGGATAAAAGTAGAAAGAAACATACATTTTGGGGATCCCAATACTTAGAACTGATTTTGTTTTCATCAAACCTATTCGTTAGGATAGGTCATAACATAATAATACTGAAGTTTCAATTTTTTTTTCTATGTTTTGCGCTACAAACACTCTCAAAGTGGTAAACCAAGAGAATGAACAATCTAAACAAAAATTTAAAAAGATGTAGTAAGTAGTTTTTTTTATAAATCGAAAACCGCGATTTGTCTTTCATTTACCTAGTCAATTAGCACGAAACCTTTCCTGTACAAATCCGACTCGCACTTGGCCGGTTTTTATTTTTTCTTGAGAGTATTCTATGGTTGAATCACTTTCTTGCGCGCACGTTTGTACGAGTATTGTCTCTGTTATATTGTTGAGTTCGAGGAATTCTTGCTTTGATAAATACTTAACTACATAAAGATCTCGTATGACTGTGTCCTCAAAAATGTAGGCAAAACTAGGTTACACGAACAAAACCGTGACACTTTTTGGTTTCGTAGTTTGTTTTAGCATAATACTGAAAATTATAAAAGATGCTAACCTTTTGTTAAGTTGTCTTTAACAATATCCACTGAAGAAAATGAGCAATCTACATCCCACACATTCAGTACGAATCAGTCAGTTAAAAATAAATGTTTCCATGTCACTTCGATCACTTTCTGACGTTTCTGGTTAGACAGTGACAGGTACAGTCTATCTCGCATCTCTACTCGAGCCTTGCTATGCCACGCCGGCTGGATGTCTTTCTCGGAGACTGGCTCTAGACCGCTCTAGATTTGGAGAAATGGAAAACATTGGGGAGGCCTTTGCCCAGCAGTGAGATTTCTTTTTATGTCATTTCCATGTAATTTCCTTGAGATCATTTTACTAACTTTTTTGTGACAAATTATCAAGGGAAACCTCCACAAACCCCAAAAAATACTTAGCAAGTCCCATCGTAAAAATCTCGCGTCATTTCGCAGCTCAATAAAATTTACAGTAAAATTTCAACAACCATAAAGGCAGCAGTTAAATATCGTAATTGACCAATTAGCGTTGCGACGGATCGTGATGCAGCGATATATTAATGATATTAACCAATCAGAGTGCATGCGACAGGTTTATGCGAGTCCTATGATTTAGAAGACTTGGAGAGGTTACCGGTACGTCATGAAGCGTTAGGGTCTCCCCACATTAGTCGACGCCTTTTCGGCAAAATGCGGGTAGAAAAACCTTTATGTCAACGCAATAAGGGCGAACAAGACGTCAATCGGCTTGGCTCGTTCGACCGAGAATGGCCGAGCCGATTGACGTCTTGTTCGCCCTTATTGCGTTGACATAAAGCTTTTTCTACCCGCATTTTTCCGAAAAGGCGTCGACTGGTTTGGTGAGACCCTTAAAAAGAACCTCCTGTCTTCCTGTGTGGTGTCAGAATAGAATGTCACTTCTCTATTTCCATGGATGTCGTAAGAGGCGACTAAAAAAGTAGGTTTAACTAGGCTTTATGCGATGTGCTAGCAACTTGTAACTATTATACTACCTCTTCCATCTGTTTTCAATCCTAAAATTATGCTAGAAGCGGTTCTCAAACAGTAAATGGTCATAGTTTTGTTTATATCACTGTCACGTTTTACGTTACCCGTGTGGTGCCGGGTTAGAATAGCACCTTCCCCATTCTTCCCGTGGGTGTCGTAAGAGTCGACTCTGGGAAAGGGTTAGTGTATTGTGGGCGATGGGCTAGCCACATGTCACTGCAATATCACGTTTAACCATCTGGTTACCCTGAAATTGCTAAACGTGGCACTGGATTTTTGAATTCATGTGCTCTGCCTACCCCTCTTGGGAATACAAGCGTGAGAATATGCATATGCATGTATGTATGTACGTTTTAGTAGTGTGCCTGCCCCATTTTGGAACACAAGCGCGATTGTGTGAATCATTTTCATGGTTCAAATGCAAAACTCTAAATGATTTTGCCCTCGCAGGTTGAAGTCAAAAACGCCTTCCCAAAGCAAGGCATTGTAATATTATTGTAATAACTTTATCGTATCCCTTTGTAGAAACCCATTAAAGACAGGAAGTGGAGTCATAAGATAGGAAATTACCAAAGCTACGGTAACAAAGGGGAAAGGTCAATTTGTATTTTGGAAATAGTTGACGATCAGTTTTGTCAGGGCGATTGCCAGCTGTTTTATTAACCGACTTCAAAGAAAGGTTCTCAATTCACCCAATTTTTTTTCCTGTCTGTCTTTTTAAACTCCTTTTTGAGACATTGTTGTTGTTATGAATGATCGCACGAATTTAGTAAAAAAACCGGAATAATACAATCGACAGTATGGTACAACATGTTACTTTTATGTGCGAGTCCGACTACCTAATGGCCCATTTTTATTTTACTATAAGCGGGTCTCACCGTGGCTTTATTAAAATCTATAATCCAACGCAATAGATTACAGATAACCCAAAAATCACCAAAACAACTTAACCTAAGTACATCTTCCGTGACATTTCATCTCGCATAGAAACAAACACTTATCCAGACCTTATTCGGCTCACTGAGTTTTGTTCCTGAACTTACAAAGAGCATAATTTCCTAAAGAATCCTTTCCACATATACATCAAGGAAACAGAGCGCATTTATCAGCCCAAGAACTTCTAAAGGGGTTGAAAATTGCTCCCGTAGGGGTAATTTTAATATAAATGAAAAATACCGCTTGAGAGTGGAACCGCGAGGGCCGGGGAGGCGAAAATTTTCGTATTAAAGTATGTTTTGGAAGAAATTAAATGGAGAATGGTGAGTGCAAAGGGAATGAATCGAGTGTGGGGAAGTATATCTTTGTCTATATGACTGTTTTGTGGATTATTTGGATGGGAAACCGCAAGGAGTATAGAATTACGTCTTTCTGTTTCTTCGAGTTTGTATAAGGAAAAATTATAGTTTTGTCTATGAACACCGTTTTGTGATCTTCCTTCCTTATCATTGTCATTGTCATATGTCATTCTTTAACATACATACTTACATAACAACTACGCCTATGTTTCCAAATGGGATAGGCTGAGCTGAGAGAGGTGACTTAGATAAAACCATGGTTATGACTGTTTCACACTTTGTAGCCACTTCTAGCATAATTTTAGGTTTGAAAACAGATGGAAGAGGTAGTGTAATACATTTTACAGGCACTCGATTTGAGAAATAAAGAAATATGTAAGAAATTTCATAAACAAATAGTTCAGAATACTAATGACGGTTCAAACGTCCGAATATTCACTCACTTCTTTCTTTTATCATCTTTCACACATCCACGGAAGAAACAGACAGATTTAATTTTCAACTACACAGGGACTTCGCTTTCACACTCAACATAATCCACGAAGCACTTATGCTGCAGGCGATAAGCACTTATTATACCTTTTAAATCTAACTTTGAACCTTAAACTATGTTAAAATTGCCTGTAAAAAGAGATAGTCACAGTTTTATCTATAACTGTTTGTATGTTAGTTTTGTAAAAGATTAGGCGTCTTGGGGCGAAATAAATGGAGTTTCGTAGTTAAATTTAGAAAAATCTATCGTAAAAGGATTTTAAAAAATAGACAAAAGTGTACCCAAAAAAGCCTACCTAAAAACCAACCTAAACTTCAAAAGGATACCCAAATAAATAATTTAATAACGAAATAACGAACCAAAATAATCTTCTTGAGGAAATAAAATTTAATGCGATTCATTAGGGTTCCGCCTGACCAAGTCGCAATCAACAGAATCAATTATTTTTTGTCGTGCCCAATTAAAAGTAGAAACGAGCCGGAACTTGGTTTCAATTTACCAAAGATCCAGTCACTTCCTTTTGAAGAGGAATTAGACCACAGACATATCTAAATAGACACCGCGCGTTCCTGCATTTTTTGTATGAAAACCAAGCGTGCCACTTTTTCTCTACCTACTGTAACGTCACGAGCACTTTAGTGATAGGAATTGACAGTCCGAGTGAAACCGAGTCAAAGGTGACGCCGCCTTATTCATCTTGTCTTGTCTCTAGTAAGTTCAACCTAATCTAAGTAGTACAAGACTCAATGAAATTGCGTCAAAGGAAGAGCATTGTTCTCCCTTTTGTCTTCCTTTTGGCACGCGAAGTACACATAACACTTGAGTCATCTATCCCTATAAAAGTCTGTGAATTAGACGTTATTTATGAAAATCATTGAGGCAGTAAATAAAATGCTACAAGTACATGTAACTGGAGTAGGTTCAAGGATTTGTGAGCTTGATGTTTAAACTGGGGTATATAAAAAAAAAAACTCTTACATACAGATAGGCAAAGCATACGAAACGTTGCATAGACTGAACCATGACTTCAACGATTTGTAGAGCCTGCCACCAGTGGCAGCTTGTCCACAGGTGTGGAGTGCGATAAAAATTCACCAATCGAATTGTATACAATCTCCGCTCCTCTTTAATTAATGCAATTCTATTGGTGGTGCTGTACCTCTCTAGTGGATAAACAGTGTGACGCGTACCATAACCCTATTCCCTTATTTGCTTACGACATAGACGGAAAACATGGAGATATTAATGAGTAATTGCAACCCCGACATCACAGAGAGACAGATTCAGGGAGAAAGGTGGGGGGGGGATAAGATTACACACATCAATGGGGTAGGCAGAGCATACCAAACGCTACAACAAAACCATGTCTCATAGACAGAACCATGAAATCGTGTTGCGGCCACTTCTAGCATATTTTTCGGAGACGGTTTAACTCATTCCTACACTAGTTTTACCCTTTTTACATTTATTTTACCCTTAATTACACGGTCAAACCATTTTAAAGGTTATTATTATACAAGATTTCTTAAAATGTCACCATATAAGCTATTATTATGAGAGTTAATTATAATTGGGTGTCGTGAGACGTGATTGCTGTTATAGGTTAATATAGATTAACCTTTAGACGACAGGCTAGCAACCTGTCAATTCAACCTCTATAACTAAATTTAGACCTAACATTGTGTTAAATGGCAGCGTGATAATCTTAGTCGTGTGTTAAACGATTTATAATCCCACGCATTTACTAAAAGACAACTTGTACATACATACATCATGCCTGCATTCCCAAATGGGGTAGGTAGGGCGCACAAAAACGATACATAGACGAAACCAAGATTTTGCATGATTTCACGTTTTGTGACGACTATATATCTATACTATACATAGACTAATATATAGGTCTAGGTACCTGTTAAGTATCTATGTCGTCCTAAAAGACAATCCCATCAAAAACAATACTTGTCAAAAAAAACCAAGCCTCGCAACTCAGTTGTTCTGCGGTAAAAGGTTGAGGATCTCACAACTTTTTACAACTAACTTTTTTGACAAGTATTGTTTTTGATGGGATCTCATTTCTTTTTGTATTTTGCAGACATTTCTACTTTTTTCCCATACAAAAATTCTGATTTTTTGCAGTTTTTGGTACGGAACCCTTCGTGCGCGAGTCCGGCTCGCACTTGGCCGTTTTTTTAGTTTTTCCTTGATTCATACACCAAACACTACTTATATTCCAAATTTGGAGCTTCTAGGTCTGCTAGAAGTGCCTTAGACTTTTGATGATCGGTGAGTCAGTGAGTGAGTGAGTGAGTGAGTGACAAAATTAAGAAATTTGACCCGTTATAATTCTTAAAATACTGGTTCAAATTGAATGAAATTTGAAATATACTTGTCTTTACAATGCCTGCATGGTTACTGAAAATTTCAGTCTTCTAGTTTTATCCACAACGAAGTTACAGGGGGTCGAAAATGGTCAGAATTGCTTCGAGAAAAGGATGGTACGGCCGTGACGCTTTTTTGCTCGACTTGGTGGGGGCACGGTAAGTATCTATGTCGTCCTAAAAGACAATAACTAGACTTGATTATCATACCAGAAAGACGTTGCGTAAATAAAGCGAAAGAAAGTCTGCTTCAAGAAAAACATGTTAGGACGTCGTAAAATCAAAGTGAAACAGGAATTTCGGGTGGCAATGACTTTGGTTAATGTAATCTGCTCAATCTGGTGACGGCGGTCAAAACATTTTACGAACTGAAAGATGACTAACTGGGGTTAACGAACTTGGGTGATACGCATCTTGGTTTTATGGTTCAAGGCGCGAAGCTAAACTCTTGATTGTACAGTCAGGGAATCTGAATGTTTAGCAGGTTGACCGCCTTCATAATATTTTGTATGTAAGGTCAGATGGGGGAAGAGAAACGCAGGGGTAAGAGAAACTACAGACCATACTCACTTATAACTCGTACGAGTTATGATCTGTAGTGCCTCTTACCCCTGCCCTGCCCCTGCGTTTCTCTTCCCCCACCTGACCTTATGTAACTCTTTACTGTACAAATAATCATGACAAAATAACAGACAAAACAGAACAAAAGTACAAAGGCGAATATATCCCAAAAGGGATCTCTTCCTGCTAACCTTCAAGCGATTGACGAAACATGTGAAATTAGAGTAGACACACAAAGAAAATTGAGAAAGAAAAAAATACCATTAACCTTAAATAAATAAATGTATTATAATTTGTTCGCATTATAGGACAAACTTCAAAATGAAATTCAGTATTGAGTATTTATGTCATGTGACTGGCTAGAAACAGTAATAAGGCCAATTTTAGAAGTATCTCAACCTGCTAAACATTCAGATTCCCTGACTGTACAACGGAGGTATATTATTTCAAGCTACTTTGTAACCTAACCTGATAATAAAAAAAGAAAAACGCTCGACATTTGGTTTCTTAGATATCCTGTTTGATGTTCCGTGTGATGTTGTGTTTAGATAACATCTCTTAATTTCTTCCGTGAATGTCGTAAGACGCGACTAAGGATATAGGCTAAGGTATATTTTAGGCGACAGGCTAGCAACCTGTTACTGTAGTGCCTCTGGACTTAAAATTTAAAAGTGTGCTAGAAGTGGCTTGTGCATCTTATTAGAAATGTGTATTTAGTTATTGTTAAAGTTCCAATGACTATGTTTCTAACATAAAAAAACAACTCAAGAACATTATCTGTTAACTAACTATTGAAAGAGCTCGACTTGACATTTATTGAATAGTTGTTTATCTTTTTTAGGGTTCCTTGATTCTGACGCTTAAAACCTTAATACAATAAAAATAATATTGATGCTTTATAATTCTCTGTTGAAACTTTTCAGCAAGCAAAACACACCAAAGTCATAACGGTGTTCATACATTTTTTAATTTTATAATTTTAATTTATTTCCGTCGCGTGGTGTCGGGTTTGGATGCACTTCTCCATTTCTTCCGTAGATGTCGGAAGAGACTGCGACAAAAACCCACTATATCGACATAACTGATAATGATAATAGGTTGCTAACCTGTCGCCTTAATCACTTCTTATGACATCCACGGAAAAAATTGAGAGGTGGAGGTTCTCTTACACCATACTCATTTATGTTTATAAACCTCAGTATTAGAGTTCAACTCGGACTTCACTTAATTTAATTAAAATGCTCATGTTTATATTGATGTTGAAATTGTGTAAATAGTGTTACGCAAGCACATTTTATTTATTACTTACCTCATGACTTAGCAATGTCACACGTTAGTCAATTCTTGTTGCATAACACAAAGTTTTAAGTAACACGTACATAACTATGTTATGTTTATTTTATTACTAGTTTTGTTGAAATTTCTTGCATTTTATTAGATACTGAAGTTGTGCAAAAAATTAAAAACAATTCTTTCATTTTACAAACACGTGTATTCCTAATAGTGCAGTCAATGAAGCATTACTGCTCCGAATTTTTTTACTGTGAACCGAATTGCATACAATTTTGGAATTAGGTTCATCTTACCCTTAACTTCAAAAGTGAAAATGATTTGAACTCCGCAACCACCCTGGGGGTGGTTGCCACCCCTTCTCGGGGGTGAATTTTTTTTTTGCAAAATAACCTCGGATATCGATAGAAGGCCTAATTTTAAGCTAAAATCATCTTTAAAGTTTTTCAAAAAATCCAATACTTTTCAAGTTATTGGCAATTGAAAATTCGCAATTATTTCACGTTTTTCATCGGTTTTTTGCAAATATCTCCAAAAATATACGTTTTATCGAAAATTTTATAAAGAACAAAATTGTAGCAGGTAAAACAATGAACAATTTGGTTTTTTATAAAGTATTCTAAGTGCAATATTTAGCTAGATATTAAAGATCAAAGCCGTTTTTTATTTTGTCTGAAATTTAATCGATGTGGTCAATGCCATCTAGCGGCGAGCAGATGCATTTTATGCATTCTAATACAATAGGGTTTTGTAGTGCTTGAAATAAGCTTTAAAATGAGCACTATTAAAAGTCTTTTGCACGTAAAATAAGTGAGCTGTATTACAAATAAGGGGAGCATCTAATGTTTTTTTCTTTTAAATCAATGGGTTTCATAAGTGCCATTTCCACCAAAATTAAAATTAATCGTATTCCGCCTAGAATTAACTTTATTATGAAGAGTTTGATAGACAGTATCAGTTTGGCTGCTTCAGGACACATATTTTTCAAAAAAGTCACGATTAAAAAAAAACTAAATTTTAAATTTTAAAAAATCAACGCACAGCCTAAACGGCTAAACGTAGGCACTTGAAATTTAGAAGGGACGTAGCTTAGGTACCGTAGAGGTGCACTTAGAAAGGAATTCCCGAAATTCCCACGGGAACGGGAATTACCGGGAAAACCCCGTTGTATGAAAAATCTAAACCGCTTAAGTTAGACGCTTGAAATTTGGCATGCAGGTACCTTAATAAACTTGAAGCTTAGTTACAACGGGATATTGCGAAATTCTCACGGGAACAGGAGTTAACGGGAAAATCCCGTTGTATGAAAAATCAAAAACCGCTTAAGTTAGACGCTTGAAATTTGGTATGCAGGTACCTTAGTAAACTTAAAGCTTAGATGCAACGGGATATTGCGAAATTCCCACGGGAACGGGAATTGACGGGAAAATCCCGTTGTATGAAAAATCTAAACGCTTGAAATTTTTTATCAAAGGGTAGTTTTCAAGGGTTGAAAGGGGGTTAAAAATTTGATAATTATTATAGAGAATATAAAATATTACTTACTCTATACTTACATCTTTTTATATCATAGTAAAGTATTTTTTGTGATTTTTTCAATTTAGGGGTTGTTTGCAAGGGTTGTAAGATTTTCAAGGGGTTGAAAATGATTTTAATATGAGGTAATTATGTTAGAAAATACTTTACAATTTCACCACTTACTATTAGACATGTTTTCTAGCGATAAAATGGCTCAATGACAATTTTTCCATTAAGGGGTTGTTTACACCCCTTAAAAATAATAGGCGGAGTTCAGATCATTTTCACTTTTGAAGTTAAGGGTAAGATGAGCCTAATTCCAAAATTGTATGCAATTCGGTTCACAGTAAAAAAATTCGGAGGTAAGACCATATTTTTCGCTTCATTGACTGCACTATAACGTACGCCTGCGTTCACGAATGGGGCGGGGATAGCACACGGAAAGTGATATAGACAAAACCACGACTATTTCACGTTTTGTGGCCGCTTTTAGCATTTTTTTTTGTTTTAAGTTGGCAGGTTACTAGCTTGTCGCTTAAAATATACCTTAACCTATTATCTTTCGTTGCCTCTTACGACATCCACGGAAGGACTGGAGATGTGTTATTCTAAACCCGACACCTCACAAAAGAGAATAACATCACTGAACTACTAATTCTGAAAGCGAGCACAGTTTATCCAGTTACGTCAAGAACAACTAAACTACTTGCTACTTACACAATCCGTCGTAGCCTTTTCCTTCAGAATGTCATGGAATATTCCCCCACCGTAAAACCACAAAACAACTACGTGCAGTAAGTAAATCAAAGTGTATGTACTTTTCATACCTACGCTTGGCTATGAGTCGGGGATTTGGGTTGGCAGTTATAACAGTGGCAGGTTGCTAGCCTGTCGCCTAAAATATACATACATACATACATACATATTCTCACGCCTGTATTCCCATGAGGGGTAGGCAGAGCACATGGATTCGGAAATCCAGCGCCACGTCTAGCAAATTCAGGGTAACCAGATGGTAAAAGGTGATATTGCGGTGACAGGTTGCAAGCCCATCGCCCACAATTACACTAACCCTTTCCCAAAGTCGACTCTTACGACACCCTCGGGAAGAAAGGGGGAGGTGCTATTCTAACCCGGCACCACACGGGGCCTAAAATATACCTTAACTTATTTCCTTAATCGGTTTTCACGACATTCACGGAAGCAATGGAGAGGTGTTATTGTAAATCCGATTCTACTCAGAAGTCTTTTAAAGTGTAATCAATTCCGCAGTTTTTTTTACCTTATTTAATAGAAAACACTTTCATGGCATTTCATTTAAGATACTTGTTACAATTCAATTCACAATTCCGATAGTTACTCTTGAAAATGTTGCAGAATCATTCATTGACGCGCGTCTCTAGCGGACGGCGCTCGGACTGGTCCCAACTGTTCCGAGATAATTATCGTGTCTGTAATTCTATCAAAGGAACTGTAAGTTGTGAATAGCTGAGGCTATTTTAGCCGTCGACATGTGCCGACATGAGCCTCTGCCGTTCACAACTTGCAGTTCATCTGTAAAGACCAAGGAGCGGAATTTCTCATAGCAAAAATTTAACATCAAAGGGATTGAACATAAGTTTTATCGACTCTATCTACTTTTTCTCCCTTTAAGATTATTCGGTAACATTTTGACCACTTTAATAAGTTATTTGCATCTCCATAATAAAATAAATAGCGTCAACGGCGCTTATGACATTTTTGTCGCGAGTTTTTTCAAGTCCTAAATGGTTAATTCTAAAAGAGAAACTGGTAAGTGCCATTGACGTGATTTAGTTTCATATCAAAAAGCGAATAGCTTATCCAACAGATTAAATGTTACTGAATATTTTCAAAAGGAGATAATTCGATAACATCGATAACTGGAACAGTCGATAAAACTTTTGTTCAATACCTTTGATGTTTGATTTTTACTATGAGTAAGGACACTCATACGTGTCTATGTGTGCGTTGTTCTATAGAGATTGGCTTCTGCACCATCGTATTTTGTGGTAAAACAGTAGCAATACGTAAACAGAGATATTTACGAGGCCGGCACTTCACTTTAGGGTCCGTAAAGTTTGGGTTACTGGTGTATTTATCAAACGCCGGCATTATCTTGGCTATTAAACCGTATTTATAGTAGTCGTGTAAACGTCTGTAGTCAACTATTGGAGATATGATTAAGTGTTTAATGGCGGGATTGAAGACAATGTTGTTTTGTTACGACAGGCTAGCAACCTGTCACTACCTGCCACCTCAAACCCTTAAAAATATTATGCTAGAAGTGGCCACAATCGTGGAATGGTCATCGTTTTGTATGTATAGCGTTTTGTGTGCTCTGCCTACCCCGTTTGGGAATACAGGCGTGATTGTATGTATGTATGTATGTATGTACGAGCTTTGACCGCCCGGGTGATAAGACACTGAGGTACAGTCAAGGACTTTAAATCATGAGCCACCATGGAATCAATTCTCAGTAAACGGCATAGTGACATCCCATGAAATATCAAGGGAAATCGTAATGATTTTTTCTTAGCTGGTGGCTCACAAATTGAAGTCCTTGACTGTGACCGTACAGTCACGAACAGGGATTGTTGAGCCACTTGTCACTGTTCGCAATTTAGACGTGTAATCAATGACCGATGAGACAGACTAGATGTCAGCTATTGGATTAGTATTACACGACCAAGTTACAAACATAGGTAAGTGGCTCAACAATCCCTGTTCGTGATGGTACATAGGGTGGTCGGGTATTGACCCTAAATATTTTAACTAGTGGTCGGATATAAGCGTCAGAAAACCTTAGCCATAGACAAATTGACCTTCTGGGAGACATTTGATTCATCGCTTTACCAGACCAGTAATGTCCGAAAGAGAGGCCATATTAGAAATACCTGAAACCTCCGAGCATGTACGATGAGAGCGATGGACATAAGTGAAGCGAGAAAAGTATGCCAGAAAAGGAGCGAATGGCGCTCTATTGTCTCTGCCTACCCCACAGGGAATAGGGCGTGACTTTAATGTATGTATACTCTCCGAATAATCCGTTTATTTTGGGTTTATAATTTTAACTGTCAAATCCTTACACATTTTTGAGTAATCCCTAGATATCGGCGCAAATTATGATGACGATTGATTTAAGAACATTATAACAAACAATGTTAAGTTTGCATTAACCCTTAGGTGCATACGGTATCAAAAATGATACCATGTCTTTTCACCACTCTAAAATATTTTTAGTCTTTCTCGCCACGTTCTAATACCAGTATTTGGTTACCTTTGCTCAAATACTTCAAAGAAAAAAAAGAACTGTCAACCCTATTACAGCCATTTTTATACTAAGTGTCAAAAGTTTGAATTGTGCGGCTACTTTTTGCAAAAGGTGAAATTGCAAGTTTTCATTTTTTTTTAACTGGCGGATCGTGAGATATTTTCAATTGGAAAAAAATGTATAAGACAGGTTAGTATTTATATTTATCGGGCATTATAGAAGTTTTTGTGAGATTTGTGATAATACAATAGCTTTTTTGAGTTTTCAATTGGTATCGAAAATGATACTCCATGTGATGACGTCTTTTTTTGTAGTATCAATAATGATACTCCATGCACTACGCTTACTTTTCTACTAGCATGGTTTATAGCACTTTTTTGAGTTTTTTTATACTTTACCAATATTTAGCAAGTAGTGTGGGCATGTTAATAAAAGCTTATTTTCATGCCCACCATCACCACATAGAGTTTGTCTTAGAAAAGGACGTAGAAGCACTGTTAATTCTGATAGAAGGTGGAAAAATATCGGAAGACAATGCCGAGTCCGAAGGAGATGATCTGGAGTTTTATTAATCACTCGAAGAACTGCAAACAATTCTCGAGGAAGAAGAGACAACAGAAGAACCTACTAATATGGCAGAAGAATTAAATTTTATAGAAAAACCTGGTTCAACTAGGTATCCCAGATCCTCATTTTATTAAACGAGAACAGGCCATCGACGAGTTCACAAGATCCGTATATACCTATATACACACAAAAACATGAATTTCATTAGTAGCTAATGTTTTGCGATTGTTTAGATTCTATTTTTGTAGTTTATTTTTTATTTACTAATTATTTTAGAACATATTTTTTTAGTGCTTGCTTCATGGAGTATCAAAAATGATACCAAGTGTTTTCGTCAAAAAAAATATATAAAAAAATGATAACGATTTTTTTTACTATTTTTCCTGGCATTCACCCATATTTACCAATCAAATATATTTTTTTCGTGAAAAAAAATTAAATCATGCACCTAAGGGTTAATCATTTCCAGTTTTACTAATGAATTCCAGAGATAATTTCAAATTGTGTCCGTTGTAATTCTCAACCCAAAAAAACGGAGTATAATATGTATTTACTGAACTCAATGCGCAGTTTCACTTTACAGTTTATCTTTTCGATGCAGATATCAATAATACCCATTCGTTAGCAACATTACCTGTGGGTAATACAATAATAGTTTAACGCCTGAATTTATTACCTCGTACGTAAAGAAAGATTTATTACACTGGAGCATTTAAAAATATTTACGAGCTATTGTTAAGTGGGTTGTGAGTTGCGAAGCGTGTAGAGAATAAATGGTAGATAGACATAACATGGTACTTAGTAGTCGACACCCGTAGCCATGTGTGATGTCGGCTGGGTAAACCTCTCCGATTCTTTCATGGATGTCGTAAATGGCGACTAAGAAAATAGTTTGAAAATAGTGACAGAACAGCAACCTGTCCTAAAACTAAATGTAAAAAGATCACACACGTATGAACGGCTGTCTAGCTATAAGCCAGAAAAAATATGCATGTTGATTTAGCTTCGTAATATTATGATTTCGAAAGAGAAAACTTGTACTTTTTTTAATTTTTGCAAGGATAGTAAAGCAACATGCTGCATTAATTTCTTATTTGGTTACAAGCGGATGAGCGGAAACCCGCGAGGTTGCAAGTTTTAATGGTTTTTTACTCGTTAGCGCGCTAACAACGCACAATGCAGTTTTTTTCTGATTCCTAATAAGTTTTTGTTGAAAATTATATTCATAGATCTATAAGTTTTTTCAACATTGTAGGAACTTTTTGTAGCTGATTATCACACATACATAAATAAAGTGGGGGTTTCACGTTTCGTGGCTACTTCTAGTATATTTTTTTAGTTATTGAGTTGGCAGGTGAGACAGTCACAGGTTGCTAGCCTGTTGCCTAAAAGATAGCTTAATCTATTTCCTTAGTCGCCTCTTACGACATCCACGGAAGAAATAGAGAGGTGTTATTTTAAACCCGACACCACACGGGTGTATAAATTTCAAGTATACAATTCAGCTTAATTGGTAACTGTGAAGTGGAGCAAATTTAACTGCTGAGGTTTGATTTCAGATAAACAAACAAACATCGGGCACTGCCGACGGGCAAGTGAAACTAAAATTGAAGCAGGAGAAAATGGAAAATTTTAGTTCAACACTATACGTGTAAGGTCAGGTCGTATGAGTTATGGTCTGTAGTGCCTCTTTACCCCTGCGTTTCTCTTCCCCCACCTGACCTTATCATAAAGTTATTAGATCAACAACAAAGTTTTATCAATGTAAAATTATTGTGTTACTAGCTTCTGCCCGCGGCTTCGCACGCGTTAAATTCGGGCTAACACAGAAGAGATTTCGGAATTATTATTAGGAAGCGCCCATCAGAATAGCCAGCAGACATTAGATTTTTTCCTACTTTTTCGACACTTATCGTCATATTTTGGAAAATTCAAACAAAATCTTTATAAATTGTAGCTTAATATGTGCTATTCTGATGTATAAGCTACATTACTGTAAAGTTTCATGAAAATCCATTCAGTAGTTTTTGCGTGAAGGAGTAACAAACATCCATCCATCCATCCATCCATCCATCCATACTCACAAACTTTCACGTTTATAATATTAGTAAGATTCAATGTTTTTCTTTCTAACTTGGGTTTGTAGCGTCCTAGCGCCACCTATCGTCGAATAGCCGAACTAAACAACCTAACATCGCGCCAACAAAGTTTCAAAGATCGATTGCATAAATACCACTTCCTACTTTCTCTCTGTGGACTTTGGTCCACATCTGCCTGGAGAGAGATCTCTCTATTGGAGTTTTTCCACAGGTTGTTGTAAAAAGACTAACCAGTAATTGTGAATATGAATCACCTTCAAGGTTTTAGTAAACAAATGGTAATTAGTTAACTTCGTGGTAGTTTGACTCATACAGGTAATAAAGAGCTGTCAACTGAGCGGCAGTAAAAATGCTATATTATTTTATTTTTATTATTCTAAACACATACCTGAAAATATATTATTATATTCCTCATTAGTTTAATTTTTAATGTTGTCACTTAGACATCAAACATGTTTATTATGCTATTACTTTTTTATTGGCTCCTTTTTCAAGAATAGAATAGAATAGAATAGAATAGAATTGAATAGAATAGAATAGAATAGAATAGAATAGAATAATACTTTATTTGTGATACACAGGTAAATGATAAACATTGGGTCGTACATTAAAATGAGGAATACTTCTCTGTGATCTACCTTTTTAAAGGTGTACAAATAATTGACTTACAATAATAAAATAATAATTTTTCAATACGAAATGCAGTCCAAGTGTTCAACAGTATGTTTCTTGCGCAATCACTAACTTAAACGTAAGTATAAGACAGGTGTTTACTCGGCTAGGGTTGCCACTTTTTTCAAGATTTTATAAATACATTTATTTTCTGACCTGTTACTACACCCTGTCCTGATTTTATTATGTAATCAAATCTTTCTGTGTGGTATCAGGATACAGAAAAATATCTTAAAAATAAAGAAAAAGTTATGGAGATGAAACCTAAAACTACTCAAATGAAATAAATTCCATTGTCCTGATATCCAAATACATAAACATTACATCCTATAACATACAAATAACAGATCATTATTATGGTAATAGACGTGATAGCCCAGCGGTTCGACATGTGGCCTCTCAAGCAGAGGGTCGTGGCTTCAAACCCCGGGCTCAAACCTCTGAATTTTTCGGAATTTATGTGCGATATCGAATTTGATATTTATCAGGAGCTATTCGGTGAAGGAAAACATCGTGAGGAAACCTACACACAGCGACGAAGTAATTCAACGTTGTGTGTGAAGTTCTAAATCCGCACTGGGCCCGCGTGGGAACTACAGCCCAAGCCCTTTCACACTGAGAGGAGGCCTGCAGTGAGACGTATATAGGCTGATGATGATGATTATGGTATGCATCACGCTAAAAGTGACTATGTAACGTAAGTATTTTATAAGCTCTTGATACAACCGTGACATTTTTTTACTTTTATGTGACATATATTTGTCCTCAAGTGTACTCAGGTTATTAACTCACTCATTAGTCACCTGATACGCTGGATGTTTCACAAATTATTCTGAAACAAGATCATTTACATTTTCAGAGAAATACTTTTTTTACAAGCGACAATAACATGTTTTGGTTAGTTAGTGAATAGTTGGAACAATGAGGATCGAGTTTTACTGTTAAAATCAAAGAGAACAGAATTCTGCCTACTTTTATGTACAATATTCCGCTGCTATTGTGTTACTCGTAATTTACACGCTTAAAGCATTTTACTTCATAAACCGGAGAAGCAATTCAAGTAGCTATATTTTAAGTATCATCATCATCATCAGCCTATATACGTCCCACTGCAGGGCACAGACCTCCTCTCAGTATGAGAGGGCTTGGGCTATAGTTCCCACGCGGGCCCAGTGCGGATTGGGAACTTCACACACAACGTTGAATTACTTTGTCGCTGTGTGTAGGTTTCCTCACGATGTTTTCCTTCACCGAATAGCTCGTGATAAATATCAAATTGTATTTCGCACATAAATTCCGATAAATTCAGAGATGCGAGCCCAGGGTTTGATCCCACGACCCTCTGCTTGAGAGGCCACAGATCTAACCACTGGGCTATCGCGGCTTCTTATTTTAAGTATACCTACTGAAAAAAAAATACACGTACATACATACGGAGATATCACGCCTGTTTTTCAAATGGGGTCAGAAGAGCATACAAAACGCTAAATATACTATGGGGCAGCGCAGACGACAGACTTTTGTGCGATCGAGTCTGCGGAGCAATAAAAACTCTGAATGGAAACTCTCTGCGCGCCATTCAGAGATTTTATTGCTCCGCAGACTCGATCGCACAAAAGTCTGTCCTCTGCGCTGCCCCTAAATCATGGCTAGTTCACTTGCCGTAGACACTTCTGGAATATTATAGCGGTACATTAGGGACAGATTTCATTGTTAGCCTGTCGCCTAAAATAATAAACCTAAACCTACATCCTTAGTCACCTGTTACGATATACCTACGTGGAAGAAATTAGACCATACGGCAGTTTTTATGTATTCACAGTCATCCTACTAATATCGTAAATGTGAAAGTTTGTTAGTATGTTTGGATGTTTGGAGGAAAAATAGTAGAATTTCGCAATTTTCAAAGTAAAAAGCTATAAATTGGCATGCTGGCTGTGACTAACAAGATCTCTTCTGTGTTACCCCGAATTTAACGTGAGCGTAGCCGCGGGCAAAAGCTAGTTATTACAATAAATATATTATTATTATTTTTTTTTTTTATTAGCTTATATAGTGTCCCACTGCTGGGCAAAAGCCTCCCCTTTTTTCTTCCACTCGTCTCTGTTTTCAGACAAATCCTGCCAGTCAGGTCTGAGATGATCTAAATCGTCCCGCCATCTCCTCTTAGGTCTGCCTCTGCTCCGGTGCCCGTCGCATGGGACCCAGTCGGAGACAATTTTAGCCCAGCGATCCGGATGCATGCGGCAGACGTGTCCCGCCCAGTCCCATTTCAATTTGGCGGTCTTCATCCCCACATCGGCAATTTGAGTTTTAGAGCGCAGTTCAGTGTTTCTGATTTTATCAGACCTACGAACACCTAGAATACTGCGCTCCATAGCTCGTTGGCAAATCTTGAGTTTGGACTTCTGAGCCTCAGTCAAAGACCAGGTCTGAGCGCCGTAGGTTAGGATGGGCAGGATACACATGTCGACGAGTTTGCGCTTCAGGGTTAAGGGTAATTTGCCCTTCATTAGCGTTTTCATGGACCAGTAGCTCTTCCAGGCATTTTCAATGCGTTTATCAATTTCTTTGCCTTGTCTGTTTTCGAAAGAGACTATCTGGCCCAAATAAGTGTATTCGTCGACATATTGTATTGCCTGCCCGTCTACCGTTACCCTACGTTTGACGCTATTCGTCATTAACTGAGTCTTTGACCGATTCATTGAAAGTCCAACTTCAAGACTTGCCGTGCTTAGTTCTTGTAGCATGGTTTCCAGTTCTATTGCCGATGTAGAGAAAAGAACGATGTCATCAGCAAAACGAAGATTGGTCAACATTTTGCCTCCGACATCGATTCCCTTCTTCTGCCAAGAGACCGCCAAAGTTCTGAAAACTTCTTCGAGACAGCTGGTAAAAAGCTTGGGAGACAGCGGGTCACACTGTTTGACTCCCTTTTCTATTGTAAAAGAGGGACCAGGGCTGTGAAGTTTTATACTCGCAGTGCTTTTACGATAGATTGCGGCAATGAGTTCCACATAAGTCGATCCCACTTGTTGACTACGTAGTGCAGATAATATTGCACTGTGCTTAACACTGTCAAAGGCCTTACTATAGTCGACAAATGCCAAGTAAATAGACTTATTAAACTCATTGCCTTTCTCCATCATCTGATTTAAAGAGTGTAAGTGGTCAGTAGTACATTATTTATATAATTTAAATATTAATTGAAGATGTATTGTAGTTACTTCTAAAGACTGCACTTGATTGTTGCCAAATAAACGAATGAAATTATCCAAACGTTAAAATAAACTGAAAAAGAAACCAACATTGTATTTGATTTTACAAAACCAAATTTATCTCCGACTTACAATTTGTAACTTTTTATCCGGCTTCCAAACTAATCTTTAAATTCTCACGCGATAAAAACAATATTAGAATAGGGCCCCTAATTAGAGCATCTTACCGTGCACGCGAGGAATTAACGTATCCCGGGGGCCTATTCCGATAGCACATTAAGGGAATTACCACTCGAAATAAGCGATACCGTCTCTACTATTTGCATGTAAATCGGCTCATTTTGTTTGCATACATTTTCGGTTTTATCGTAAGAATTGGGAATATAGTTTTGTTTGTTTTGTAGTGGCTATTGAATGGGATTTATGCGTTTTTTTTAAAGTTTTCTATTTTCTTGAGTGGTGTCTGGGTGTGTCGGGTTAAGAACCTTCCTTTTTTTTTACACACACACACACACACACACATTCTCACGCCTGCATTCCCATGAGGGGTAGGCAGAGCACATGAATTAATAAATCCAGTGCCACGATTAGCAAATTCGTAAATTTAATAAATTAATATTTTTTTTTACTTAACATCCAATTTGTTTTAGTTGTTTAAGATACGGTATAATTATCATTGATGAACATGCATACTCATACTCGTAATATAATTATGTCCACAGCTATAAAGTGATTCGTATTCTAAGATAATAAATAGTAAGATTATAACTATGATAAATGGATGAATGGTACATGGAAGCTTTAAAAGCGAAATTCACCGTTCATTAGTATGAAAAGCAAAACAGTAGAGAATAAAACCAGCAACATAACAGTGAGGCAATTCAGTGCTCTGTCTGAGGCTCCCATAATATAATTATATCTCTTAAAGCCCTTTCATGCCGAAGGGAAGGCTTGTAAAGGCATTTTCCAATCATTGAAAATTACACATCACAAGCATAAAGATTTCAAACTGAACTAACTAATCTAGTCTAAACATAAATTCTCTCAATGACCAATTAAAAAACGCCATAATTCCAACAAAACTCATTTCAAACTCAACACTCCTAACAACTCATTGCCGTAATAAAAGTTAAAAACTACTTCATTAACTCCAACCATTCAAGGCATTAATTAAACTGCATTTGAAATGGAAAAAACGTAAATAAAACTGCAGAAAATGCAGTTCAATTCAATTGCGAGTGGGAAGAAAACGTACTGAGTTGGTAACACCTGCAGTGAATGCCTTATTCTGTAATGCGCTCTGATTCGCTAGTCGACGCGTTTTTGTCTCTTTTGCTCGAAATGAGGGAGATGAGATGGAGCGATGACTGGTTTTAAGTAGTCTGTATTTTTTTTTTTAAGTTGCAGTTTATTAACTGTACTCAGACTTGCCAATTGTCTACTTTTAATGTCAGTGTTCCCAAATGGGGTAGGCAGAGCACACGAAACGTGATAAAACCAACCACGATTATGACTATTTCAAGCTAGGTTCGAAAACAACGGAAGAGGTTTTAAAATAATGACAGGTTGCCCGCCTGTCGCCTAAAACATACCTAAACCTCCTTAGTCGCCTCTTACGACATCCACGGAGGACATGGAGAGGTGTTATTCTATCCCGACACCAGACAGAAACGTACAGGATACGTTTGATAATGCAAGTCACAATCGAGCAGTGTCTAAGCTATTTTTCAACGACAATTCTGTAGTCTATCTCGCCCTGACTAGTTCGCACCTTACCGTGCTAAGCCAGCTTCCATTTTAAGCTTCAGTTCCCGAATTCCTATTGAAAATTTTGCACCAAACTCTTAACGAACGATCGTTGAGCAGAGCCTTAAACGCAGTGTATCGCACACGAGTGCGCTCTGATCAGAGACTTATATCGAAATAGATGACTCAAGTGTATGTATTTCCCATGCCAAAAGGGAGCCAAAAATGGAGAGCAATTCTCTTCCTTTGACGCGATGTCATTTAGTTCTGTACCACTTAGATTAGGTTTAACTGCCTAGAGACAGGATAACTTGAATAAGGCGGCGTCACCTTTGAATCGGTTTCACTCGAACTGTCAATTCCCATCACTAAAGCGCTAATGTGACGTTACAGTAGGTAGAGAAAAAGTGGCACGCATAGTTTTCATACAAATGCAGGAACTCGCGGTATCTATTTTCGGTGTAAGTCTGTGGCTCTGATGCATTATTACTTCGAAATTTCAATTTCTACCCATTTGAAGTTTGCGTTTCCGCCATATTGGATTGAGTTTGGCAGGCTTTGGTAGCTGGAATGTATTTTACAGTGTATTCTGTCGCCGCATTGCACATTTTGAGTCTTGGATGTTCACTTAGATTGTGTTATGTCGGATTAAAATAATCGGGAATAGGTTGAGGTATGTTTTTAGGCGACAAGTTAAATAGCAAGCTGTCACTATTATTCTTCTTTAGTCTGTGTTTAAACCTAAAATTATGCTAATATTGTTGAAGGAACATAGGCATGATTGTAAAATATAAGATTGTAAATAACACCTCTCCACTTCTATCTATGTGTCTAATCTAATTGTGTTAATATTTTTTTTTTCTTTAATTATAATTATCACCTTTATAGGTTTTTGAGGCGTGTAGGTATGCGAGAGTGATGAACGTGAGTGATGCGAAATAATTATACCAAAACTAGCTTTTTCCCGCGGCTGCGCTCGCGTTAATTTTGGGGTAGCACAGAAGAGATAGCCCATATACCAATTTATAGCTTTCTACATAGAAAATTGCGGTATTCTCCACAAAACTTCCACCTCTCACTTTAGTGAAACGGGGAGTTTTGAAGAGACAAAAAGTAGCCTATGTCACTCTCCATCCCTTCAACTATCTCCACCCAAAAATCACGTCACTACGTCGCTTCGTTTAGCCGTGAACGACTGATAAACAAACAAACAAACACACTTTCACCTTTATATATTGGTACGGATAGAAGCGAATGGTGCTCTGTTGTCTCTGCTTACCCCGCAGGGTATGACGTTTATGTATGTATGTTACGAGTATGGTCTTACGTCAATGTATATCTGTCTACATGCCATTTATACATGCACCGACCGACCTACATTCAGAATTCCTCCCCTAATAATGCAATCAAGTCCCCCTTACATGATAGTTTCAGTGCATGAAGTTTGGATCATAGCTCTTCAATCTCAAGAGCACTGGTTCAGATTAAAGATGTTCCCAAAGTTAGGCTATTCACGAGTTAACTACAAATTAACTGGTTTATGAACATTGAAAATGAAACTATGTTTCGTGCACAGACTTACATCGAAATAGATAACCTCGAGTTCCTGCATTTGTATGGAAACCAAGCTTCTCACTTTTTTTCTACCTACTGTAACGTCACTTGAGCACTTTAGTGATGGAAATTGACAGTCCGAGTGAAACCGATTCAAAGGTGACGCCGCCTTACGGCCTACTGGCCACGACCACGCGCGGCCGCTAGGCTACCACGGCTTTTAAGATACACTATTATGTAATATTAATACCTCTTAAACCCACAAACATCGTACTTTGACAGTGGAAATACGTTTTAATTAACCGATCTGACACTAATACTCTTGACAGATGAAAACAAAGTACAAACCGCATGCAACGAGGAAAACGTCACCATAATACCTTACGGGATTTCTGTGAGGTCTGTTAGTGTAGGGACTTAATAAAAATGTAATAAGCTTAATAGTACATTGAGAAACGAGGGGAGTAAGTGGAAAATTTGTAACGAGAGTCTGTTAGCTGGCTTTTATGACTCGAGTTTGTAATTTTCTTTACTGCTCGTGTAACGTGTTACACACAATGATTTTCATCACATTTGCGAGGAAAAACTTAAAATTAAAGAAAATGGATGACATCACGTCACCGCGCCGCGCTATTTCGCTTGCGCTATCTCTGCTGTCAGTGGGTTTAGATCATAGAGGATAGAACCTATAGAGAAACAATGTTCGCAACCCCGGTCCGCAAATAGTTTGTTGATTTCAACATACTAAACGTCACCGTCGCTGTCACAGAAACTGTACAGAGCCAATAACCGTAGAGAAAAAGGCACTAGCGTTACGCGCGATCTTGGACCGGCCAATAAGAGCACAGCGATCACTTCAATTGTTTTGCGGAATAATTTCCGAACAACCAAGATGACATTAGTACTCTATAGGTTCTATCCTCAATGGTTTAGATCTATTGTCACTTTTTAAAATCATATACCACAGACAAGAACTTCGTTTTGTACAGAATGCGAATGGTCATACAGTCAGATTCTGCCAAAAAGGTTCAAACAAATTTACAAAAAATGCATATTAAAAAACGCGTTGACATACATCCAAAGTATTAATTAGTAAACAGTTTCATAAAACATACATTAATTTTGCATTTAAAAATTGGCCCTTAAGTTTTAATAGCTGAATTTTAATTTTACATTTGTAACCTCCTTAGTCTGAACTAACGTAGGTACCTATGTATACTAACTTTTGCAAATTTTAAAACTAAACTTTCTCTCCCTTAGGATGTAATGATAACTGCCGCGGTTACTATTTAGGCCTTTGTCCTAAAGTATACGCGCTTGTAATAACACCATTGACGAGCAAGTGTGATGAAAATGTTATTTAAAGGTTATGATTTTTTTACATGGGATGGTCGAAAATTGACTGTTAATATTTTAACTAGTTGTCGGATATACGCGTTTGAAAACCCTTGTAAAAAAAAAAAAAAAATTTTTCATTATTGGCCTCGTGGGATACGAATATTTCATCGCTTTTCAGGTCGTTGCACCCAGTGCTTTACCTACATTACGCCCCTTACGTAATTCTCATTGATTTGGTCTGTCAATATTGTATCTACCAACTTAAAACAAATAAATTTAGATGCCACTCTGAAATCTGAAGTGGTCATCGTTTTGTTTAATGAAGCGTTTCGTGTACTCTGCCTACTCCATTTGGGAATACAGGCGTGATGTATGTATGTATGTATGTATATCCAATTATCCGTAGGTATTGTTTCCAGCCGGAAAACTATAGTTTTACTTCAAGTTGGACGGTTAGTTATCGAAGTTTTGGAACTTCGGTATCACTTATTTGCGGTTAGACGGTTCTACTTGGACTGAAATCGATATGCCGCCATGCTGTTTGAGGTGTAGTATAGTGCCACACTGCAATAAAGCCTGAATTCTTAAAGAGTATTAGTAGGAAAAACTTTTTTTTAAAGTTCCGTACTTGAAGGGTTAAAACGGGACCCTATTTCTGAGATTTCGCTGTCTGTCTGTCACCAGGCTGTATCTCACGAGCCGTGATAGCTAGAGTGTTGTAATTTTCTCAGATTATGTATTTATACTGCCGGTATGTCAAAAAAAATCGAAAATTAAAGTAAAGTTGTTGTTAGTAGTGGCTTCCATTCAACAATCGAAAATTTTTGATGTTTTTGGAATGTAAATTGCGGTAACAGGTAGACACTTGGAATATTAACAGAATATTGCCTTGTTAATCTACTGTAAAAGTAACTAATTTAATAAAAATAAAATAAGTACCAAAAGAGGCGCTTCCTTGCAAAAGACGTGATTATTGAGTAGTTTTTGGCAAGGAACCCTTCGAGTGCGAGTCCGAGTCGTACTTGGCAGGTTTTACTTTACTCACCCTTTGGGTTAATTTCAAAGTAATATACTAGAAATAATATTGATTATGTACAAAATAATACCAATTAGTTAGGTACTCGTGTTATTACTAAAACATTTTTTAATCTCATGTCATATTCTCTGCCTAAATTATTTGAGAATACCGGTGTAGTATTTATTAGGTTTGTATTTAATGTAACTTTCTAGAGATTAATTATGATGAAATTTATTTGGTTTATTTATGGCTTTTTTAACATACAACTAACTATTCGTGAGTTCATAACAATTTCAAAGAATTTCAATTATTTACTTAGCAAAATTTATAACAAATACGATAGACGTTCACTAACCCGAGTTTGCGCTGTATTTTTTTTTTGTCTATATTATAGCAACCATCATAATAATATCCTTTGTTTTAGACCGGTAATCTAGTACAGTCGAGTTCATAAATATATGAGCAGACAAATGACCAATATGTAAACTTTTGCACCTTATTGTCAATGTCATAAAGGTGTACAGATATTTTTGAACCCTCAGTTTTGCTCATATTTAATGACCTCGACTGTACCTCAATTTGAAGACAATATTTACATAAACACTTTTCAAAATTCTTTGACAAACTCAGAATTTACTAAGTCACTTCATAGGTTAAGTAAATGTCATCAAAATAAAAACTGTACTCACCATACTTCCCTGACAAAATCGCTGAACTTGCCCTTTTTCCTCCCCTCTAGGGAATACCGATAAATTCCTAAGTTTACCACTGGCCTGAACTTGGCATACGAGTTCATACAAACTTGGATGCACTCGCTTAAAGGTGATTATGAATTATGAGTGCGATTATCTTCTATGTAAGTTGGAAGTTGTGTGATTTTGTGCGAAGTCACTATGGCGTTCGCTGTACATAGGTTCTATGGCACAGACTTATATGGACATAGATGACTCAAGTGTATGTACTTCGCGTGCCAAAAGGGAGCCAAAAGGGAGAGCAATGCTCTTCGTCTCGGTGACGAACCTTACGATGTATGGAAACACTCCAATAAAGATATCTCTTTATGGACAGATGTTATGTCTAGGACCAAAGTCCACAGAGAGAATTTTAAGTTGTATGTAAACAATCTCCGAAAGCAGAGCACAAAACGCTACATAGACAAATCCATGACTATTTCAAGTTCCGTGGCCACTTCTAGCATATTTTTTAGGTTTTAAGTTGCCAGGTATAATAGTGACAGGTTGCTAGCCTGTTGCCTAAAATATACCTTAACCTATTTCCTTTGTTGCCTCTTACGACATCACGGAAAAGGCAGAGGTGTTATTTTAAGCCCCACATCACATGGAAATTTATTTTCCAGCGTATTAATTTATTAAAATTAGGTCATAAATAAAAAAGGTCATAAAATATGAAGTCCCGGGAAGATGTGCTTTTATACCCCTTTTTTCTCAAGGGGTTAAAAGGCAGTATCATTAATATCAGTTCGCATGCTACACATCATGCTTAAACAGCTCATAAAAAGAGCCAAGAGGGAGTTGGGCTCGCGCACTGAGGGATCTGTATTAATTTTTGAGTATTGTACAATATGCATGCTATTTTGTGCGGTGCTGTTTGTAGAAATATGGAACATACATTCACGCTCACACTTCACGCTTTACTACGTAGGGCATGTCTATTACGCGTTTTGTGGCCATTTTCAGCTTAATTTTAGGTTCAAAAAACCGACGAAAGCGGTGCCTATAGGTAATAGTGACAGACTATAGCTTGTCACCTGAAATTTCCCCAAACTATTTCCCTATCCCGGGGTAATCTGAGAGGTATTATTCTAAAATCAACACCGCACGGGTATTTTAAATGTAATGTACCTAATACTTAGGATATATTTTTCCTCGCGACTAGTACGTCGCCAAGAACATAATTATTCTTGTAAAAACTTGGCTTGACACACTACCAAGTGTCTAAACAGTAATTAGGTCTGTACAAGTTTAGTGACATTGTTAGGCTTATATTGTCTCTCAGAAAGACAAAGGTTTAGGCTGCAACTCCCACGCAAGCCTAGACTGGAATAAGAACTTCACATACAACTTACAATAATAAGCAATACAAAAATAATTTCCTTAGCTATATTATTTACTAGCTGTGCCCGTGACTCCGTCCGCGTGGAATAGTGACAAATTTCCCCCGTTTTTCTCACATTTTCCACTGTTTCTTCGGTCCTATTGGTCGCAGCGTGATGTTACATAGCCTAAAGCCATCCTCGATTCGCACCAGTAGTTCCTGAGATTAGCGAGTTCAAACAAACAAACAAACAAACAAACAAACAAACAAACAAACAAACAAACTCTTCAGCTTTATTATATTAGTATAGATATATTCTATAGCTGGATTATTTATTAGGCTTTAGTTCATTTAATTTATTTCGAAATGGTCGCACTATACTTTCCTTTACTTGTAATTATTATGTACCAATGGTATTAAAATTAATAAAAATGTAGCGCCCCAGCTCCACATGCGTCGAATAGCCGAACTAAACGATCCTACATCGCGCCAACGAATTTTGACGGACGGTTGCATAAAATACAAATTCCAACTTCCTCTCTGTGGACTTCGGTCCCCAGGCATGACACCTGCCTGGAGAGAGATGTTTCCATTGGAGTCTTTCCCACAAAAACATTAAGTACTTATTACTGTTTTACATTCCATTGTTCTTGTTTAATTATCGACAGATGAACGAATAACTAGATACGTGTGCCACTACCACAATAGTTTTATGTGCATACGCCATAGCCCATAATTGACATTTCTAGAGTAGCCGCCGAGCTTAGGTGCGATTAGTGAACAACATCCACTTGCTTGACTTCTGTACATACATACATTCATATTCTCACGCCTGTATTCCCAAGAGAGGTAGGCAGAGCACATGAATTAAAAAATCCAATGCCGCGTTTAGCAATTTCAGGGCAACCAGACGGTTTAAACGTTGCTAGGGTTGCTAGCCCATCGCCCACAATACACTAACCCTTTCCCAGAGCCGACTCTTACAACACCCACGGGAGGAAAGGAGGAGGTGCTATTCTAACCCGGCACCACACGGGGAACTTACGGACTCTAACTTGCCCATTTTTCTGTCCACCTACGGACTCCTAAAAACACATTACTTTTACGACGACGTCCTTCATTTACCCAATCTTACCCTTCATCAAAGATTCAAAAACAAAAACGTAGACAAACACCCTTTTGCAGCTGGCACAAAATAAATCTGATTAAAGTCAACGTTCAAAGACGCCTCCGCAGACGCAAAATTAAGTTGGCACTATAAATCACTCCGAAAATTACAAGTTGACATACGACGTTTGAGAAAACTGTGACTGTGAAGTATGGGGGCTAATAAATTATCGAGCAAATCAGTTAGGATTCAAATTTGTAATGCAAATGGTACTATTTTGTCTTTTACGTTATGTGATAAATCTCGAAAAGCCGACCCCTGCGAACAAATAGTTGGCTGCGAGCGACCTTAAAGTGAGTTTGCTCGTGAGAAAAATTAGGCGCTTCTGCGCTTTTAGAAATTCATTTTGTTACTATTTAACGCCAAAAGCATTCGCAATCGTGATCGTGATCTTTATTTTCGTTATGTCTAGATTGTTTTTTTTTAAGTTTCAGTCACTTTTCACCTTGTTTATGTAATTCCGTTTTATGTCGCTGTCGCAGTAGTAAAAGTTTTTGACCGCTAATAATTTTAGTAAAGTTTCTCCACGATTGTTTATGTTACTTTCTATTTCTAGTCTTTTTTTTATCCAAATAGTGAAGCAACACACTTTATTGTACTTCAGTTACTGTCGTATGTAATAATATCTGCCTGGAGAGATAGGTATCTCTCTGTTGGAGTCTATCCCACGGTCATAATCAAGCTTTACCGAGTTAGAGACGCAAGTAAAAATAGCGTGATTGCATGCTGTCAATGCTATGTGAATATTTTAGGCGAGCTATCACTGTTAGGCCTAAAAACCTAAAAAATATGCCAATGGCTACAAAACGTGAAATAGCCATGGTTTTGTCTACGCCATATTTCGTATGCTCTACCTACCACATTTAGGAATACAAGCGTATCAAGTAAAACAACGACGCGTGCAAGCCACCCAAACGTATCAACTCGAGATAATAAAACCCCTCGCTCTAACTCAAGTTGTTCCATTCGAGCTCGTCAGAAATTCTTTTCGCCCCGTGTCGCAAATAACTGTTTGTAGCTGTGAAAGCACAGTTCAATACGGACAACTTGCCCGCTCGTGCGTATAAACCACTATTTAATAAAATCGAAAGAGTCCAACCGAAAATACCTGTATTTCGGCAACAAAGCCTGCTCACGAGCGTAAGCAATAGGTCTGTGCCGGAACGCTAAACGAAATAAGTCGGTTTTATCACATTTTAAGTTTACGGTATAACTTAACATATTAAAATTTTCAATTTGAATTTAATCAATTTGTACACACATACATCACGCTTGAATTCCCAATTGGGGTGGGCAGAGCACATGAATACCATGTTTTTAGTTGTAAAGTTGGCAAGTATGTTAGTAACAGGATGCTAGCCTGAAATTTAACTTTAGATTAATTAAAATTGCTATTATAGCGACACATTGCCAGCTTATCATATAAAACTAACCTTAACCCATTTTCCTAAGACAAGCGTCAAAACAAAGTTTCAACACACACACATACACATTCTGACGCCCGTATTCCCAAGAGGGGTAAGCAGAGCACATGAATTCAAAAATCCAGTGCCACGTTTAGCGATTTCAGGGTAATCAAGTAAAACGCAATATTGTAGTGACAGGTTGCTAGCCCATCGCCTACAATATCCCTTTCCCAGAGTCGCCTCTTACGACACCCACGGGAAGAAAGGGGGAGGTGCTATTCTAAGCCGGCACCACACGGGACTGTATTCCGGTGCTACATATTCTAAAACTGACAAAAGTACAAATCCAAAAGTGAATACTTTTCCACCTACATATTTATTATATTTTGATCTCTCAAATATATGTCATCCCCGACCAGGGATCGACCCCGGAACTTCAAGCTTCACAGTTCTCTAACCACTGGACTGGAGTTGTTATTCTAACCCGGCACCACACGCGGAAAGTTTCAAAAATGGCAATAACACACTTGTATCATTTTACTCCGCGGTGTTCTATAAGGGCGGCCATTCGCGAAACTGGCGCTTAATAACATTCGTCCCTTTTCCACGTGAGAGGGGATCTGGTAAAAGCTCGGAAGTCTGCCTCCCGCCCGTAAGCGCCCTTGACTACTATAGGGGCCACGTCGTCATACAAATAGGAACTCTGGGCAATCAGGAGCTGGTCACGGCCTAAGAGTATTCACTCGCCAGTAAGCGCCCGTGACTACTATGGGAGCCGCGTCATCATACAAATCGGAACTCTGGGCATTCAGGAGGTCACGGCCTAAGAGTATACAGTTAAATAGCTCTGTTGAATTTGGAAATATGGGATAGTATTTTGTTTAAAAGGGTCAGGAATAAGTTTTGTCGGTTTGTGGTCGGAGTAATTTTATAAGGCCCTGCGGAGACGACAGACTATACGCGACGGACTTTTTAGTCTGTGAATAGAACCTATGGAATTATACACAGTAACGCACACGAAGCGCAAAAAGTCCGGCGCACAATGCATACAATCCATGCAGACTTTTTGTGCGCCGCAGACTCGATTGCACAAAAAGTCTGTCGTCTGCGGTGCCCCTAATCGTGTATGTGATAGTGTGTGTGTTATATGTTGTCGTGTGGTGTCGGGTTTAGGATTACACCCCTCTGTTTCTCCTGTGTATGTCGTAGAAGAAGACTAAGGGATGGTTTAGGTATGTTTTAGGCGACAGGTTATCAACCTGTCACTATTAATTACATACATACATACATATCCTCACGCCTGTATTCCCAAGAGGGGTAGGCAGAGCACATGAATTCAAAAATCCAGTGCCACGTTTAGCGATTTCAGGGTAACCACATGGTTAAACGTGATATTGCAGTGACAGGTTGCTAGCCCATCGCCCACAATACACTAACCCATTCCCAGAGTCGACTCTTACGACACCCACGGGAAGAAAGGGGGAGGTGCTATTCTAACCCGGCACCACACGGGAAACTATTAATTATAGCTCTTAATTCAACACAAAAATATGCTATAAGTGATATACTCGGGATTTTGACTGAGGCGTTTCGTTTGCTCTGCCTACTCTGTATGAGAATAATTTTAAGTAAGTACAGTCAGCAGCAAATATATTTTTACACTTTAGTACTTTGTCACTGTAATCGCTGTGGCAATTTCATACGAGAGTTCAAAATATGTCGTGAAATAGAAAAGGTACTAAGTAAAGTGTGAACATATATTTGACATAGATACATACATACATACATATTATTATCATCACGCCTCTTTCTCACAGTGGTAGGCAGAGACTACTTTGTTCCACTCGCTACGATCCTGACATACCTCTTTTGCTTCATCCACATTCATCAGTCTCCTCATACATGCTCGTCGGTTTCGGGTACTCTTGACCTGACCTGTTTCTAAAACGTCCGCGATTTGGTCACGGAACGTCCGTCTAGGTCTTCCCCTCCCACTGCACCCATCCACATTCCCCGTATAGATTTGTTTTGTCAGTCTTCTTTCATCCATCCTCTCTATATATTTATATTTGACGCTATGTTATTATATGGATTTGATTTAATGATTTTTTTTATAATAATTTCATTGTAAGTATTTTGACGTGTATTTTGGATAGGCATTCGTTTGGATAAGTCTAGAGAAATGTTCTAAGAGATTGAAAGAGAATCCTGTCCCTATTATACCATTTTTGTCTGACTTTGAATGTAATCTAATATTAAAAGAAAACTTTGAAATGTGTTAGAAGTTGTATGGTTTTGTCTAAGTTGTTCCATGAACTCTGTATCCTGGGAAAACAGGCGTGATGTATGTATGGCCCGTGTGGTGCCGGGTTAGAATAGCACCTCCCCTTTTCTTCCCGTGGGTGTCGTAAGAGTCGACTCTGGGAAAGGGTTAGTGTATTGTGGGCGATGGGCTAGCAACATGTCACTGCAATATCACGTTTAACCATCTGGTTACCCTGAAATTGCTAAACGTTGCACTGGATTTTTGAATTCATGTGCTCTGAACCCCACTTGGGAAAAGTGATGTAATATTGTATAGAAAACAACTCTTCAACGCCGTCATCTTGTTGCCACGTCACGACGTTAACTGTACGACGATTTGTCGTAACGACATATTGAGCATGTTGTGCAAGTCAGCGCTTAATAACTCTGGCATCCGACCGGGTGTCTCATCCCGCGGGATATCTTTTGTCATGACGATTATCTGGGATAGAGAGAGGATAGTATAACTTAAAGAGGTAAAGTGCCTTTTTGTTTTTGTGGGTAGTTATCTCATTTCTGAAAATAAACTAGTGACTGCTGCTTCTATATCATTATTATTACATACCTAGTAAATTTATTGTCATTATCAGCCTAAATTCGTCCACTGCTGGACATAGGCCTTTCCTACGGCACGCCTCTTAACCCGGTCCTCAGTTTTCCTCTTCCCTTTTTCCTCTTTCCTGGTAGAACCGGCGACTCGTTTTGAGCATTTGATAAATTGACTAACTTTAAACTGAAAATGTTAAAATTCATCGTCTTCATTTTACTTCTTACAGTATGATTGGTAAGATTTATAGCGGGTTCGATGATTCCCGCTTGATCCATTTAACCATGTAACCAACTAAAGAATTTAATTATAAAGAATTTGTTTTTGGAATTAAAATAACGTCTTATTTCAGTAAAATGATATACTTACAATAGGTATCATCCTAATATTTATTTTTAACTTAAAACCTCAAAATTATGCCGAATGTGGCTTGTCCTGCAATTGTCATGTTTTTGACTATGTAACATTTTGTGCGCTCTGCCTCTCCCATTTGGGAATACCGCCTGTACATTGACCAATATTTATGTACCTATTGATTCAAGTGTACGGAACCATCTTTTCCTGGTGGCTCCCGTGCCCATCACTTCTCGCAGTTAATGCGAGATCAATCGGAACACAGGAAAGGCATTATGCTGTCAGCGGGGCGGTGGTGCAAGGCAGGTTTTGCTGCGGACTGTAGTGGTGGAATTGGCCAAGTGCGAGTCGGACACGTAAACGAAGGGCTTCGTACCATTATGTATTTAATATGAGTCGATATCAAACAAAAATATACGTACTTTTGAGGAAAACGGATTGAGTAATTTCGGATTAATTCCTTTATTCGTTTATACATACATTCATTATGGCTGTATTCCCATTGGTCTTCACCAATTGTGCCTTCGCAGAGCACATGCAATGTTACATAGACAAAACCACGAATATATCACATTTTGTAGTCACTTCTAGCATATTTTTCTGTAAGTCTTGAGTTGGCAAACCTAAACTTGTTTCCTTTGTCGCCTCTTACGACATCCACGGAAGAAATGGAGCGGTGTTATTCAATCCTGACACCACAAGGCATTTCTTTATTCGTCTATACATATACTAGCTGTGCCCGCGACTCCGTCCGCGTGGAATAGTGCCTAATTTCCCCCTGTTTTTTTCCACATTTTCCAACATTACTTCGCTCCTTTTAGTCGCAGCGTGATGTTATTACGCCTAAAGACCTCTTCGATAAATGGTCTATCCAACACAAAAAGATTTTTTCAATTCGAACCAGTAGTCCCTGAGATTAGCGCGTTCAAACAAACAAACAAACATACAAACAAACTCTTCAGCTTTAACTCCTGTATGTATTCCCAAATGGGGTAAGTCGCCTCTTACGACATAGATACACAGAAGAAGTAAAGAAGAATAATGCTAGAAGTGGCCACTAAACGTGAAATAGTCATTGTTGTGTCTATGTAGCGTTTTGTGTGCTCTGCCACAGAATAGATAATAGTACAAGTGCTCTACCTACCCCGTTTGGGAATATAGGCGTGATTGTATGTATGTGTATGTAGGTATGTATGTATTGTATGTACATACATACATATGTATAAGACATTCTAAACCCGATACCAGACAGGCTATATTATAACGAATACTACTACGAGTACGTATTAAACACTATTATGAGTAGGTAGTACAGTTTCTCGTACAAAATAGGTAGATCTTCTTAAACTTGGGCCACAACAAAATCCACCAATAATTGGTTTACGCAGCTGTTTTCTTCCCTTGTTTTGATTTGGAAACCTTTTACTTTGCCAATATTACTGCCTTACGAATGGCAAATAGTACTGAAGTAATTACTATAATGGGGATTACGGCGACCTAGTGTATGTAATTTTATCTACATCGAAATTGTCGATAGTGTCGAGTCGAAGTATTGTGTGTCGAAATACGCAAAAATTAGTAAACCTGTATCCTGAGGTAGCATTATAATGTCTACATTTTGGAATCGGTATCGATACTATAATTGCATTAATATTTTTATCACTTTAACGAAGATAGTTTTAAAATTCTTACAAAAATATTAAATACTAGCTGTGCCCGCGACTCCGTCCGCGTGGACTTCGATTTAACTCTGGCTACTAATAATAATAACTCTGATTCTCAGATACTGTCTGTTCATTTGTACGAATTAATATCAAGAAAAAACGACGTCCGCTAGGATGCGGCGCTCCGTTGAGGTAGCATCTTCCACTGTCACGACGTGTCTTCTGTCATTTAGGAAGGAGGCCAGAGCGCGGACGATTCTTCTTGGAGCTGGTAATGCAGATAGTTTGAATAGCAGCCACTCATGCCATACCCTGTCGAGCGCCTTTTCAATATCCAGCAATACAGCCGCTGCTTATTCCTTCCTGTTTCTCGGCTCGGCCAGGAAGTGAAGCACTCTCGTTAGCTGCAGGGTTCTGGAGCGCGCTCTACGAAAGCCGAACTGTTCGTGGCGCGGTGCTGTGTGGTTGCAGATGTTTTAGCATTAACCTTTCGAACACCTTCGCAGTGGTGCTGAGGAGCGCGATCGGTCGATGACTCTCCGGTTTCTGTACATTCTTCCCGAGCTTCGGTATCATTATCAACCGACCGAGCTTCCAGGCCGTCGGAAAATGGCCGATGCGCGTGACTCCGTTTAAGATTCTAGTCATCGCCACGATGGTCCATCGCGGTCGATGTTGCAGAGGGCCATGTTCGGGATCGTGTCGACGCCAGGTGTTTTCTTTGAGTAAGATCTCTTTAGCTCCCTTTCCACTTCGCTGGGCGAGACGATAACTGGGTTGTCATGGCGGGTCTCGATGGAGGGGTTGAAGTATCTATCTAAGTGTTCTCTGAGTGCTGCTGTGTACTCAGCGTCGTCCCATGGGTTCGGCTGCAAGTCTGCAACTGCTTCTCGAGGCACTCGGCGAAGATCTTCACCTCGTCTTCCGCTTTGTACCACATTTGGCCGTCCCGATCTCGCAGTGGTCTCGTTGGCGTCCTTGGCGTCGATGTTGCGCTCAGCTGTTTTTACAGCCGGTCGATGGAAAGGACGTCTCCGTCTATCGACGCGATGTGGCTCTACCAGGCCTCTGTAATATGCAACTTCAGTTCTTCTTTTCTACCAGGGTCTTTAGGGAGGGGCATCTAGTCAGCTGCCACCGCCACCTCAGTTGGCGGGTACGCTGTATTAGATCCTGGATCTGAGTTGGGAGTACTTGGGAGTGAGTTTCTCCTCTGTTTCCGGAACAGTGTGTGTAGCTCGACTAAGCGACTTCTGGATGTTGGCGGCCAGTGTGTTGGCGGCTTCTTCTACATCCTCAGCGGATGTGATCGGTCAGGTCTGGGATTTCTTCTCCATCGGCCATCGTTCTATTGTGGTTGCGGTGGACTTCAGCGTTAGTAGGACTGGTATGTGGTCGGATGCCAAGTCAGGGAGTGCCTCCTGCACCATCTCTACAGTCACTTTCTTGCTAATTGCGAATTCTATGACCTGCTGCGACCCGCTCGCAACGCAGTAATTGGTCTGTTCTTCGGGTCCCAAGACTGCGGCTTTGTGGATCGCCCTTCCGGCGGTATCTGTGTTGATGGAGTGCCAGGCTGGATGTTTGACGATGAGATCACCCGCCAGGGTTATCTGTATGGGTGCCATGCCGTGATGTTGGCCGGTGATGCCACCGGTAACGTCTGTAGGCCGCATAGATCCGTAGTTGACGGCCCTCCAGTAGGACGTCAACTTCCAAGACGTTCAGGGGGTTGAGTTGTTTAGGTTGGCCGCGGTGGAGCTCGCAGCGCGCTTAATAGTAGTGCTTGGCTTGCCGCGCCTGTGTAACGTCCAACTTAAAATGAACCCTATTTTGTACGGTTTAGTATATTACTGCCAGCTCTTCTTATTTTGGACTTATTTTTCGTGTGTTATCTATTTTTTTTTTCTTAATTACGCAAGTTCCATGTTATCATTTAAAGGACTATAAATTACAAAACTTCAATGCTTTTACTAAGTTTTCTATAAACCAACAACGATACTTTCAAGCACTAATTGATAAATTCTTAAAATGGACGTAACTTTTTTATCTGTGAACCGATTTAAATAAAAATAAATATACCCTATATGTTAATCCGAAAAAATGCCTATACATCAGTGAAAACCGCAACCCTCTACGTTAAGCCGTTTTAGAGATTAGCGCGCACAAACAAACAGACAAACAGACAAACAGACAATAATTCTAAAAACTATTGTTTTGGGTTCTATTACGCTAATAAATAGCCCTAGTTACAGTTTTTCTCATATATCTTCAATGTACAGACACGGACTTGTTACTAGCTTTCCGCCCGCGGCTTCGCCCGCGTGGAACTCGGTTATATTGCGGTATAAAGCACAACTATAAGAAAACTTCTCGTTTCAAACGACACACAGCGCCATCGATCTATCATCCATCGATCGATATCGATCTATCATCGATTAATATCGATCAATCAAGCAAACTATATTTTTGTTTTCCCTAGGGAACATCAATTTTTTCCGGGATAAAAAGTACCCTATTATTTAATCCGGACTTCTATCTTTATGTCTGCAAAATTTCAAAGCAATCGGTTCAGTAGTTACGGCGTGAAAGCGGAACAAACAAACAAACAAACAAACAAACAAACAAACTCACTTTCTGACTTATAATATTAGTAAGGATGTACAGACACGGACTTGTTACAGATTTATTATATGTATAGAAGATATAGATAAAAAGTTGTATTCGGGCCCGCGCGCGAAGAGTTCCGCACCTCTAGTATGAAAATTATGCTTGAAGTGGCCACGAAACACGAAATACAAATAAATATTTAGCGAGTGGTGAACCTCCGAAACTCGCGTTGGTTTCATTTATTTTTGCGATACGATTATTATTGATGTCTGCTAAATTAAATCACCTCGACAAATTACTATCGACGACTTAGAGCGGATATTGAAACCAAATTGAATGTAGAAGAGTTTATTTTTATTCATCTAAATCAAATACAACGTAGGTATTTTTTAAATTATGGATTTTGCTAGTTTTGTGCCAGTTTGCCGTGTGATTTTGGGTTTAGAATAATACCTGTCCATTTCTTCCGTGGATGTTGTAAGAGGCAACTGAGGAAATATTTGAGGAATATTTTATCCGATAGTCCAGCAACGTGTCACTATTATTATACCTGCCTACTTATATCCTAAACAGTATGTTAGATCCATGTTAGATCCAACCACGGAGAGTGAAAGAGTCATGTTTCTTTGAAGCGTTTGTATGTGTGTTAGTGATTTTATTTGCCAAAATCATTGTGATGTGATGACCTTAAGTTTTGAGTAATTCATATTTCATTTTCATTATGCTCCATAGCAATTAGGTTAGCCAAGCATTCAAAAACTATAACATCATTGCGTGACTCAGTGAACTCTTTTCCAATATTTGTTTAAGGTCAAAAGTTTTCGAGCTATCGAAGTAAAATGCACGCGCGTAACTCAACGCAGAATGGTAGCAAAACTTTACATGGAAGTAATAGACAGATTTTCACTTAAACTTTTAATCAAACATGCCTTTTCTTCCTTGTAATGAGACTCAAGCTTGAGGTCTTAAAGCGTAATCAACCTAGATCCTCAAATAAAAATGTATTAAATAAAATTACTTCAAAACTCCCTTTGTCAAATTTACGCGCAACCACGATGGCTTTGGAGGAATAACCAGGGAGACGTTATACGGCATTTTGTAAAATGACGTAAATTTTTTTGTCAGATTCAAAAGACCTATTGAGACCAATAATAGTTGAAAATAATAAGCATTGTTATTTTAGGCGACAGGCTAGCAACATTTCAATACCTAGCAAATTAAAACTTAAAAAAGTATGCTAGAAGTGGCCACGAAAGGTGGAATAGTCATGGTTTTATTTATGTAGAGTTTTGTGTGCTCTTTTGGGAATAAAGGTGTTGCCTAGTGCGAGTAAGACTGGGATCAAGGATAACGAATTGAAGGACATACTTAAATTGTATGTTTTCATGCTATACGTAGGAAACCAAATCTTTAAAGAATCGAATTCAATTTTATGTATCCACACCCTGAAAAGAAGAGTCTAGGCACACAGACACAAAACAGACGGACAACGAAGTTACTGCGTAGTTAAGGGTTCCTTTTTTCCTTTAGTTAGAGAAAATACTCTAAAAACAACTGCTGCCTCCTCCTGTCCTTATCCCTCCGTGGTAACAGCCGATGCGAACCAATCACATTTGTCTGAGCAATTTTGGAACACATTATGAATTTCCCCGCCATTACTCCTTCGTAACTAATTTTCCTTTTCACTGACAGGGTTGACTGAAGGTTATGAAAAAAGAGTGAGAGAGACAGACATACCTGCAGACATGTATACTACTGAATATAACGTCTTTCTATTTCCTCTGTGGATATCGTAAGAGAAGACTAAGTAAATAGATTTAATAAGGGTATGTTTTTGGTGACAGGATAGCAACCTGTCACTATTAAACCTCTAAACTAAAAACCTGAAAATATGCTGAAAGTGGCCACGAAACGTGTTATAGTCATGGTTTCTCTATGTAAAGTTCCGTGTCCCCTGCCTACCACTTTTATAAATATCGCCATGATGTAAGTATGAAAAGTAACAGTCGGAAAATTTTGACATTTCAAACATAAAAAAAAAATCTTCGGTATACGAGCCAACCCTGACTTTCAAAGAAATTAGGGTTACTACACATGCCAAATGCGTGCTTCGTTTCGTTCGCGCGTGCCCTAATTTGAAGACGGCATTGTCTTTTTTCACGGAAATGCTTCTAATTGAGTCATTTCTGAAGTAAATTTTGAATTAACGAATTGAGGTAAGAAGTAACTCACTGATAGAATTATGTGACTAAAATTTATGAGTGTAAAGCTTTTACCTTAATACTGACTGGAGTCCTGTACCCAGCATTGGGATGTTATTTAAACTAATGTACTAACGTACTAATGTACTAATAGCACAATGTCAAGGATTGTGATAGTTTTTATAGTTTAACTAGCTTTCCGCCCGCGGCTTCGCCAGCGTGGAACTCGGTTATATTGCGGTATAAAGCACAACCTATAAGAAAACTTCTCGTTTCAAACGACACACAGCGCCATCGATCTATCATCTATCGATCGATATCGATCTATCATCGATTGATATCGATCTATCAACCAAACTATATTTTTGTTTTCCCTCGGGAACATAATTTTTTTTCGGGATAAAATGTACCCTATTATTTAATCTGGACTTCTATCTTTATGTCTGCAAAATTTCAAAGCAATCGGTTCAGTAGTTACGGCGTGAAAGCGGAACAAACAAACAAACAAACAAACAAACTCACTTTCTGACTTTAATATTAGTAAGGATATTATATTTAAAGCAAATGAAGCACAAATAAATCTATTTACACGGGAACTGAAAGTGTGTTTCTTATTTTTTCAAACAATTTACTACATTCAGGCAGTTTCCATCATTGTCTGAGATCATCTTGTAACATTTTATAGAGCGTAGTGCCAAGATTTAGTATGTATGTATGTAACTCTTTATTGTACAAAATAAACATGACAAATTAACAAGTACAGAACAAAACACAAGTACAAAGGCGAACATATCCCTTAAGGGATCTCTTTAGTCAATCAATGCGAAATTTATAACTTAATTGAGACATGCTAATAGAAAGTCGTTATTTTATTACTAAGCGTTTAGTACTAGTCTTCTAGTTAACGTTCGAGGATACGAAAATTCTGTCCACTGCTATCTAGCAAAGAGATAGCAATGATAAACACATTTTAAATACTATCTCTGAAAATTATGATGCCATACTAAAGTCCTAGAAAGCCCCAAATGCCAAAATGCATGCTAATATAATGTTATGACTCTAAAATCGTGTTCTTAGGCAGTAACTTTTAACTAGTTTATATTCTAGGAAGAATGTTGCATGTTATGAGCATATCCAAAACATTTTATTAAAGTTAGTCGTCCTAACCTGTTATTATTTTCAGACGTGTGTAGTATACAGTGATAGTACTTTTTAACCGACTTCAAAAAGGAGGAGGTTCTCAATTCGACCTAATTTTTTTTTTTTTTTTTTGTGTGTATGTTACTCGATATCTCAAAACCAGTGGACCGATTTTCAAAATTTTTTTTTTAATCGAAAGGGTATAACTCAAAATTGGTCCCATTGGCACGAAACCAGGATCTGATGATGGAATCTTGGAGAAATCGAGGGAACTCTTCAAATTTTATATGGAGATGTACGGCGTTTTCGGTAATTTGTTGATGAAGTCAAGATTTTACATTCAGTAAAACCGACTTCAAATTAGCAATATTTTAAAAGTATTCTTTTTACATACATACATACATATCCTCACGCCTGTATTCCCAAGAGGGGTAGGCAGAGCACATGGATTCAAAAATCCAGTGCCACGTCTAGCAAATTCAGGGTAACCAGATGGTTAAACGTGATCATTGCAGTGACAGGTTGCTAGCCCATCCCCCACAATACACTAACCCTTTCCCAGAGTCGACTCTTACGACACCCACGGGAAGAAAGGGGGAGGTGCTATTCTAATCCGGCGGCACCACACGGGACTAGGTTCATAGGTGTGCAGAATGTATAATATGGAGTTATAACTTTATACAGAGCAGCGGAATCCGGGTATAAAGGTTTATTCACCCTAAAGTTTCCTCTATAAAATACTTACGTACTTTTTCAATGGACGAGTTTATTTACTTCCCGTGTTTGGATGCGGGTTGTATACCTGGCCTTAAGTGGACCGGACGAGCGTTTTTGAAACCTACGGTTCTTTGTTTAGGTGCCATTTTGTTTTAATTAGTTACGTATGGTGTTGGATAATTAAGCTATTGCACATGGTATGAAATAGGTTGCCAAAAAGCGTGCAATTGATTATTTTAAGTAGTTTAAATTTGTTATCCGTGTTCTGCAGCCACCTCTTGCATAATTCCTAGCCTGTTGCTAAAAGTGTATAATTTATCGCCTCCTACAACATCCATGAAAGAAATAAAGATGAGTTATTCTTAAAATCGCTCAACGAGCAACGGAGAGATCTATTAAAGGGGTACTACGTAATCGAATCAAAAATGAGGAGATCTGTAGATGAACTAGTTACCGATATAGCTCACCGGATTAGCAAGTTGAAGTGGCAATGGGCAGGCCACAGCACGCAGAGCATGGCCGATGGGGTTGAATAGTGCTTGAGTAGAGACCACCGGACCAGCAAGCGCAGCGTAGGATGACCTGCAAGATGGATAGACGACCTAAAGGTCGCCAGAAAACGCTAGATTCAGGTCGCTTCCAATCGCTATAGTCAAAGAATTTGATAACTGTGCCACTTTGTACCTTTTTACAACAAATGTCACTGTGACATACCATACTACTAATCAAAGCAATATGAAACTCATTATGAAATGGTTCAAAGTGGCACAGAATTCAATTTTCTTGAATATACAGTCAAGGAAATTGGATGTTTAACAGGTTGAGATACTTCTAAAATTGTCTTTATTTCTATTTCGAGCCAGTTGCATGACATGAATACTCAATGTTGAACTTCATGGTGAAGTTCGTCGTATAATGCGAACAAATTATGAAGGCGGTCAACCTGCTAAACATTCAAATTCCCGGACTGTACATTTAGAAATCCAAAGGGAGTCCTATGTTTAGCGGTAGACATCCTATGGCTGAGATGATGATGATAATGATGATGATGATTCTGAACCCAGATATCGCAGCCTTCCTATGAATACCAATTCGCTCGCAGTTCAGTGCACGGGAATCTAGTTAAACCGAAACGTAAGTCGGTAGGCGCTCTAGAGCGTACCTGAGCCCCACTTAGCCTAGCAATTTATGGCCTAAATCCAGGCTGCACCACACTAGGCGTGATTACACGTTACGCTGATTTATACTAACGCTTCCTGGTGCAAACTTTTATGAATACAGGGTGTTCTGCGGCGGATTTTCAAAAAAATTAAAAAAAAAAGTAGCCAAAAGCAGTCGTCATGAGTTAATGGAGTAAAGTTTTTAGACTGGAACATTATAGCAAAATTAGGTATGCAAAAATTAAGCATACGATGTTTTACTAACTTTGTTTACTACTGTGTTAATAAATTAAGGGTGTGTGGCGTTGGTTACCATGCCTCGGTAACGCTCTGCTTTCAGAACATGACATGACGGCGTAAAAAGCTGCGTTCAACGCGTTACCTTGCATTGGATCAGTGATACATGCTTTTACTTTAATATTTTGTCTCCACATTTTGAACATATAGTTTGTTTATTATTTGTTGTATCAAATTATTGGGCTTGTGTTTTAAAAAAATAGTTTCTGTCAAGTTCCTTACGGCGTTTTCTTCTTGGCAATGCTGGTCTTTTCGAAGCACTGGTTGACTTTAAAATGACGTGTAAAAGTGTTCTTAGGAACCTATTTGAATAAATAAAGTTTTGCATTTTGAATTTTGCATAATAAGGCAAATAGGGTTCGACTGTAAATTCACAGTGCACTCCAATCCGCTGACCCTTGACCAGTAAATAATCCCTAACACCGCTAGCCTCCATCCGCTTCCCTCTCCCAATACCTGACACGCATAACTTCAGTTCAGTGCGAAATACATACATCACGCCTGCATTCCTAAAATGGGGTGCGAAATCTCCGCGGGAATTCCGGACACCCTGTATTACTAACGCGTTTTAGGCTGGGTTTCAATGGATTAGTTTTTGCTTCCTTTATAGAATAAAGTTTATACGATGTACTTTCTTATAAGGTGTTCTTATGTAGCTTAATATTTGTACTATGTCAAATTTGTCCACGTACCTAAGTAAGTTTTTAATTAAAAAAATTGAGGTTTAAGTGACACTTTTCCTGACATATTTTCATACTTTTTGTATTCATTCAATCATTTGAAAATGGGTTAGAGTTTTGATCTATCAATCGTTATAAAAATGACTATTTTAGGACGTTACTAACTAAATAAAAGTTTGAGATGTGTTTATGATATTTGGATCATATAATAATTATAGTATTGTATAAAATAAATGTCCAAGATTCGAGAGCAAACATTCGTATTCGAATCGCACCTGAGACCTTAAGTCAGGTTGTCCAACCACTGAGCCACCCGGACCGGACGTCAAAAAAAATGAAAAATAATTTTTCATATTGGTCCAGATAAAAAAAAATGTTTTCCATATTGGTCCAGATTATATACGTCCAGACGAAACTATCTCTAGTTATTTGAATAACCTGCGACAGACGTTTTTTGATACAGATCGAGTCCTGAAGAATCTACTGAGATATAGCGCGGCCGTTCTACACTGGATGTACTATTCAACCAATTGATTGGATTGGCCGTGTGGTGCCGGGATAGAATAACACCTCCCCCTTTCTTCCGTGGATGTCGTAAGAGGCGACTAAGGAAATAGGTTTAGGTATGCTTTAGGCGACATGCTAGCAATCTGTCACTATTATATTTCTTGCATCTTTGCAACACGAAAACTTTGCTAGAAGTGGTTGCGTGATGCTGATGACAGTCATAATCATGGTTTTGTCTATGTGGCTTTTCGTGTTCTGCCTTCTCCATTTGGGAACACGGGCGTAATTGTTTGTATGTATAAATAACTAGCTTTTGCCCGCGGCTCCGCTCGCGTTAAATTCGGGGTAGCACAGAAGAGATAGCACATATACCAATTTATAGCTTTCTACATTGAAAATTGCGGAATTCTCCACAAACTTCCACCCCTCACTTTAGGGAAATGGGGGGTTTTGAAGATACAAAAAGTAGCCTATATCACTCTCCATGCTCTAAACTATCTCTACCTAAAAAAATCACCTCAATTCATCGCTCCGTTTAGCCGTGAAAGACGGACAAACAAACAAACAAACACACTTTCACATTTATATATTGGTACGGATACGGATATTATTTTTATAATTATAGACAATTAATCTAGATCTATTCAAGTCGCCCATAGATATTATATTATAGCTCATCTAGCAACCTTATCTTCTGACCAGCAAACGTAAATATTGACCTAAGTAATGGACCCATGGATGCAGAACGCAGCAGTCGATAAATATTATTCTTGACCGTACTCGAGTTTGCGTATGAAGTTCTCGAAAGGTCTATGTCAAATGACTTGACACCGTAAAACGGCGTGCATAGGGACCAAGCTAGTATTCTAACCTCGATAAAATTTTGGATGAACAATCACGCCAATGTTCTGTGTAGGCAGAACACACGAAATTATAGGTTTAAGAACAGATTTAAAGTTAATGACATAATGCCAAAAAAATTATGAAAAAAAAAACTAAATTACAGAAGTCCGGAACATTTACTAGCAAAATAAATTTTGCGTAAAGTGTAAACCTAATGCAATGTATCGGTGTGGTTAGATCAACACTTTTCCATTTCTTCCGTGGATATCGTAAGAGGCGACCAAGGAAATAGATTTCGGTATACTTTAGGCGACAGGCTAGGAACGTGTCACTATTACGCTATATTTTGCATCATAAAACTATGCTAGAAGTGGCTGCGAAGCGTGAAATAGTCATAATCATGGTTTTGTCTATGTCACATATCGTATGCTCTGTCTACCCCATTCGGGAACACAGGCGTGATGTTATGTCAACTCGTTTTATCACGTAAGTTTTCTTTTTTTATTATTCTCTTTAGAATAACCTATTCTATCCTGTGCTATTATTTACTTGTGCCAGAGTAGCCCAGGCCCCAAATCTCTCCCACTAGTGGGCTAACGATGTTTTACGACGAAGGTCGAATGCACTTCCGCCTCGAACGACACTGCCAAGGGGCTAGGGACCAAAGTGATAAAAAAACGATTTCCACCCGAAAACTTGACAGCATTGGAGCAAACGACAAGAGATTAGCATGTTTTGGTGCTGTTGTTAGGAATTTCACAAGGACATGTTTAGTTTTGGGTGAGTAAGAACAAAACTGTTACTGACAAATAGAAACATAATTTTAAACAAATAAAAACCGACTTCTAAGTAGCAATATTATCTTGAAAGTATTATACAGGGTGTGCCCTGTAATAGGGGCGATAAATTAAATTTTTTTTAGACTATTTAACGTATCAGTAATTAATCCCAAATGGTTTTTCGAGCCAGCAATGTACTACCCATACTTAGTGTCCAGTCGTAGTATTTAACGTTGGCATTTACAATCGTTTCAATAATATCGAAAAACTGAATGTAAATTTTTGACTTTATATCAATAAACTATCGAAAGCATCGTACATGTCCTTATAACATTTGCAGAGTTCCCTCGATTACTCCAAGATCCCATCATCAGATCCCGACTTTGTGCCAACGGGACCAACTCGGAGTTATACTCTTACGATTAAAAAAAATATTGCAAATCGGTTCCTGGGTTTCGGAGATATCGAATAAAATACACACAAAAAATAAATTAGGTCAAATTGAGAGCGTCCTCCTTTTTTGAAGTCGGAATTGTATGGATATTCATGTAAATAGGCTTAAGTTTTGGGATCAGTGTAATGAAATGGGTCAGCTTTTTGGAAGCAGTGGCATAAGCAATTATCGAGTTCAGCTACAGAATAGGCCGAAGTGGCGCCATGCTTGTAATAATATTAAGATCGGATCTTTGGGCATTGTTAAAGATGATAATGTCACACATTTGAGGTGGCCTATGGCTCGTGTTGTTGACGTGTTTCCTGGCGCAGATGGCAGAGTAAGGGCACTTTCCATCAGAACACCTAAAGGGTCTGTCATTAAAACAAGCATTTATAAAGTCTGTGTATTACAACGTTAAACAGCGGTATCTTTTTTTTATTACCTTCTTACGCTCGGGATACCGAGTTAATTCAAAATTCGATCTCAAAACCGTGGTGATAGCTCGACGTCGATCTGTAAAATATTGCCAGATTTTGCCATACAACTAATTTTGAGAGTATAGTTAGTTACGTTATAGAATAACATCATATGTGACCGTCCATGAGAAAAGGGTCCTTATGGCAGTTTCTAGTTACGGAGATATTAGCTGTTTTGTAAAATCGTTCAATTTTATCATTTTTTTGTTTTATGCGAAATAGTAAAATATAAAGATAGAGGTATATTTATACCTAGGTTTCAGTTGTGTAAGTTCATTATTTTTTAATTAAAACCTAGTTTAAAGTTTAGTAGAAAAGGGTCCTTATGGGAAATTGCATACAATAATGGCAAAGGTCAAATAGATAAACTTGTTTAAACTCTTAAATAGTTAGATACTTTGCAAATACATTTTCTTTGCACAGTATCAGTGGTCATTAGGGTTCCATAGTCCATAAGGAACCCTTATAGTTTCGTCATGTCTGTCCATCCGTCCGTCCGGGCTCGTACTGCTACTCCACCGATTATCACGTAAAATGGCGGAGAGATAGATAATGAAGTTTCAAAATTTGTTTCTTAAAATTATGAAAAAATATTTCATTTTCAGCCCCCCTCCCATACAAAGAAAATTGAATTTAAAAAATTAAATTGGACTAACCCCAACGTGTGGGGTATCGTTAAAAAGGTCTTTTAAAACGCAATAAAAATGCTTTGAAACTATGTAGATCAAACCTTGTAATAATCTAAAACAAAGTTAAAATTTTAGGTGTCCCCCCACCGTAACTTTTGAAATATTACTAAAATAATTCTAAAAAAGATACGGTATATACCTCAAAGTAAGTACTTTAAAATAAAATTAAGGCGTACTCAGTATCATGAATAGTTATTTTTGTACAACTCGACCAACTTATGTAGTTACAGTCGTCCGAACAAAATGTATGGAGTCAACCGCAAAATGAAATTTAGCTAGCTACGGAACTCTAACATGTGCGTGCCCAACAAGCTTTTGCAAGGTTTTTTTATATTTTACCTACCCTACATTTCTCGTCTGACGTCAAAACATCTCGCGGCGGCGTGGACGTGGACGGCGAACGTTCTCTCGCGTTATGCCGCCGCTCAGCCTATAGATCTCTGTCTTACATACGATATTTTGCACGTTGAACTAAAACTTACATGTAGCTACTGTGGTGAACTCGGCCACAGGAACCAAGTACGAAATGGTGTTTACTTTTGTAAAAAAAGGAAATCAGTAGAAAATAAATAATTTAGTAGTAGGTAAAATAAGTAATAATCATAAATCACAATCTAGCAAATTATTATAATTGGAATGTGTCCCCCCCCCTTCCCCCCTTACCCCTATCAGAAATCGCGTCAAATTATCTTTATTACGTGATACTTACTATGAATGGTTCCTTAGTAGTAACAGACTATTTTAATTATTCGTTGACGTTAAATGAGAATAACTTCTTACAGATAAAGATTTTGAGTATAATTATAATAACCTTTTTTCTTCGTTATTGTGTGGTAATACTAGATTAGGAAAAAAATAATGTTAATAATGTGCCATTTTGTAATTATTCATATGTTTTGTCTATGATTGGTCATAAGGACCCTTTTCCCAAATGTATGGGAGTCAAATTGTGATTTTTACGTAACTTTGATCGTATATAAATAAAAAAATAAGACTTGTAGAATAATAATGAGAACTTTATGATACTCTAGTGGGCTGAATAAATATATTTTAGAACTCACTATACTAAATTTGTTATTTGTTATAGGGGAAAATGAAAAGTATAGTAATTACCACGTTTTAATTAAAATAGAAATATTTCGTTAACTATATGATTTTATTTCTATCCTAAAATGTAAGTTTATATATGTCCTACTATATACAATAGTTCAGATTACAACATATTAAAGAAAAAGCTGAAAAAAAAAATATTTTATTAATTTCATTCTTATAAGCGTGTTGCTGTTATCAAAGGCTGTTTTGTCAGGATCTGGAAGTCGCATTAATAAAACCATGACTGAATTCAAAAGAAAAACCCCTTGAGATACAAAATCAATCATAATCTATGTAACTTCCAATGGGAACATACTTAAAATCAATTTCAAACTTCTTTTGACGATTTCTCGAAAGTGCAATTTTAGCAAGTGTAAGTTTGATGATTTTTTAAAAAAAAAGTATGAGACTTAGGGTCATGATTGTTTCTGTGTTAAATAGCTTATTTAACATAAATTTAGGAACTGTGCTTAACTCAATACCTGCCATAAGGACCCTTTAGGCATGGACGGTCACATATATACATACATACATACACATTCTCACGCCTGTATTCCCATGAGGGGTAGACAGAGCACATTGATTCAAAAATAAGTGCCACGTTTTGCAAATTCAGGGTAACCAGATGGTTAAACGTGATATTGTTGCGACAGGTTGCTAGCCCATCGCCCACAACAGAGTCGACTCTTACGACACCTACGGGAAGAAAGGGAAGGTGCTATTCTAACATCATAGTACAACGTTAAACCTACTCATGTTTAATCAATTCGCAACTAAAGTTTGGCTTAAAACTAAGTTCAGTAGCTGTCGAGGTAGCTTCGGAAATGTGAAATTGTAAAGTTCAAAAGTTTGGTAAGTTCAACTTTATGCACGCCGATGCACTTAACTATAATTACACTTCCATCAGAAACAAAAGCAAGTTCCCATCCTTTGTTGAAAAGTTTTACAGCACGGTTAGTAACCAGAGTATTGTATTTTGAAGCATAAGTTGTAATAACTTTGCTTAATATAGATTAATGTGCACTTTTTAAGTTTTTGATTAACTTCAAATGAAAACTTTGTTTTGTGTGGTGTCGGGATAGTAGAACACTTAGGCGCAGCGCAGACGACAGACTTTTGCGCGATCGAGTCTGCGGAGCAATAAAATTTCTGAATGGCGCGCTGTCAGTTTCCATTCAGAGTTTTTATTGTTCCGCAGACTCGATCGCACAAAAGTCTGTCGTCTGCGCTGCCCCTAAACTTCTCCATTTTTTCCGTGGATGTCGTAATAGGTGACTAAATATAGGTTTAGGTATGCTTATTACGTATGTACTTAGCCGCGATATTTCGTGCCTTGCACCTCTCGGATCGCAGTTTTTAATCATGAACCCGGTTCGTCATAAAATGTTTTTTTCATACCACGCTTTATATTGGTCCTCGGCACTTAAACCTCAGTTTGGTTTGGACATAAAATAAAATCCCGCTCCGCCGCTTTGCCTCTTCCTAAATATATTTTGTGTTTTATAACCTCTTAAATTAAAGAATGTATTATGCATGTCATTTGCATGACGGTTGTAAAAGTATGCCTTTGGGACATACTTTTTGGGTATGACAGGATGACTTCTTATTACCTTGGTCGGAATAAGTAGGTCATATTTGCCAACGAGAGTTCCGCATTTTACACACATACGTTATATAAACTAAACTATGACTATTTCACGTTATGTAGCCAATATTAGTGTGCATTTTAGATTTGAATTTAAACAAAAGAGGTATAATATCTCAGGGTAGCTTGCTAATCTGTTGATTGCGTATACCTTAATCTATTTTCTATTTGACGTAGTGAACACTTGCCGATTGTTCAATCACCAGATAAATTTATCTGCCAGTTAAAAATATTGCTATCCTTTTTTCGCGTCATATAAAAGAAAAGTGACAGCCAACATTTATCGGACAGATATGTTTTATCTGGTGATTGAAAAATTAGCTCTAAAATCAATAAACACTTATATCTTACTGTAAACCGTTATTTAATTTATATAGTGATTTATTTACCTTAATGTTAGGTTAATTGACATAATATTTTGACTATCTACTTTTAATTCACATGTTTTGTCAATTTTTCCATGGTCAGCAAGAAAACATCTCTTAAGAAATAAAGTTGCCATTGACTTACTATTTTAGTATGTTTTATACACACATACATCCCCTCCACCTACTTATACCTGCAAATCCTCACAACATGCGATCCCGAACACATGTTCCGTAATTAATCGAAGTAACATGAGTCTGGAAAGTAAAGATTAATTCGCGTCGCTAAATGGCTTACATTGACAAATCTACATGACGCCAAACCCGGCTTATGTGGATGAATTGCCTCCAGCGTAGGTGCGAATACGCACGCTGGATCATCTTGCTTGGCTGGGCTTGAATTTGCTTAAAGAACGTCTTAGGAAGCTGCTGAGTTAATGCCAGGTAGATTGTTTATGTTGTGTCATTAACCATCCTACCGACTGCGCCAGTTTTTTTATTTAGGGTTCTATCGAAACAAAAGACTAAATCTTATCGTATAGGATCACTTTGCTGTCTTTCTACCTGTATGTCCGTCTGTTCGCCTGTCTGTCTGTCTGTCACGACCCTTTTTCTAAGGAAAGTGTGGAGGTATCAAGCTGAAATTTACATCAAACTTCAACGTCTACTGTTCCTTGGTGCCGTGAAAAATGTAATTTCTAAGCCAACGCGATCAAAAGACACAGCCGTTTGTACCGCAAATTTCCGAAAAATTTCAATCAACTTAATTATAAAGGAACCAAAACCTATATTTAATCAGAAACTAAGTAAAAGCATCTCAGGTCTCACGGGAGTAAGTTGCACTACGCGCAGTGCCTTGAGATGAACGAGAGTGTAATAATTATTTTAAATATTTACCTTCACCAATCCTAAAAAAAAACATTTATTTTCAAATGAAAACTCAAGCCAGTGTCGCGATTATTTTTCTCAGAAACTTACTTAAAAATATCATTTCGCTCTTTAAATAAACAAGAGGAAATAACGACTAGGCGACACAATAAAGCACTTAGATGGCTACTGGAGAGAAACCAGGAAATAATACACTCGATAAATAAATCTGAAGTGGTTTCTTTTAGTTTGTTAAGTAAAAGATGAGAGAAAGACATTTTTAAGTTGGCTTTTCTGCGAAAGGTAGCCATTTTACTTATTTTTAGGTGTATTATTTTACCACCCTGTGTGGTATCGGGTTTTAAATAAGAACTCTCTATTTCTTCTTTGATGTCCTAAGAGGAAAATAAGTAAATAATGACAAGTTAGCAACCTATCACTATTATACCTGGCAACAAAATTGTCATAGTTTTGTCTATGTAGCTTTTTTTGTTCTTTGCCCACCCCTTTTTGGAATACAGACATTAACGTAACTTTACCATGATAGAGAAAAGCTTCTGAAAGAAATACTTTAAACTTTATCAAAAACTTTTAAGAAGTTAACGATTTAATCTCAAATGCCAAGAGATTTACACTCTTTCAGTTCATTTTATTGACACCCACTTACTTAACTGTCATTTGCAATGAGTCGTTCTTACGCCCCAATTAACAGTTTATGCGGGCTAGGATTATGTCATTATAGCACACCTGTAGCTGATGTTTTTGCGTCAGCAAATGGTTGCGTCAACCTTTTTTTTATTTACTTAGGTTGTGTGTAGGGCAGTGTGACAATGATGACCCTATTGTTCGATTACAGTGAATTTTAACAGTGATCATGACACGGGTGGTCTGTTATGGCATTTTATTTCCAGAAGGAGAACTACTCTATACAGGGTGGCTAGAAATCGACCGTAAATAATTTAACCAGGGATCGGATATAGGTAGAGATGTAAAAGTAACGATAAAAAGCGTACCCGTATGTACCTATTCGTTACTATGATGACAAGTACTCGTTACTTTCGTATCGTTACGTTACTTCTGATGCCTCGTACCGTAACATGGCTTGGTACGTCCGAGTACTGAATCGAGTCGTATCATGCCCTGTGCGAAACATAAAAACAGCAAACATTTTGATACACGTATGAACACAACAAACAGTGTAAGCAAACCATACAATGAAGAATGCGAGTACTGAAATGTATTCGTGTGTAATATCAACGACAATTGCATGAACTGAAACATTGCAGAGACCCGAATTAGTACTATGATAATACGGAAAATACGATTAACGAAATACGGTACTTGTGTGAGTGAACTGAAACAGTGTAGGCACCAATAGTACGAATGATACCAGTAACGAGACGGATTCGTGAGTAACGATTCGTTACTCGGTATCAGACGGTATACCCGTTACTTAGTATCGAATACGTATGGTTACATTACATTGGTTATGTTACAGCTTTAGATAATATAGGCGTCTGAAACATTCTGTGACATATTCTCTGAAAACTGTCATTATTGACCTTATGGAAGACAAATTTTTCACTGCTCTTCAGGCCATTGCACTGTGTTTATACTTTGCGTATGCAAGTTCCATTAGTCGATATGTACCTCTACACACCTGAAATTGTTAGACATTGCGATGCTACGCGGCTGACTAGCCGGAGTACAAAAAACTCGGTAATATTTTAGGGTTTTCTTATGACATGAAAATTGTGGAAAAAAAAATTACAAGGGTTTTCAGACTTGACTATCCGACCACCGGTTAAAATTTCCGGCTACCAACCAACTACACATCTCACACCAACTCGTTCCCTTAGAGCACTATTTCTATCTTTTAATTTACTGATACACCTTTTCAACGTTCTCATTTCTAATTTTCCGTGCCTATTACCTATGACACTCAATGCGTTTTACTAAGCAGCAGACACAATTTCTTCTGAGAAAGTCCAAAGCACTTTCGCCCCTGTTTATTTTCGCATCCATTTTCTATTTCCAAATCAAACACAGGTGAACAAATATGGAACAGGCAACACGTGCGTACTCGCAGCTTAATTTCGCCCAAACGCGGGCTGAAATAATTAAATGAAGATGTAAATTTTAAACCCGCAGGGCGAACAGGTGGGGGATTAAAATATAAAGTGAATTATTCACTTTATTTTTGTGTTGGCTCCCTTGATTATTTTTGGTACTGTCTTTGAACTCGAAGTTTGCACTCAATTTGATTATGAATTAAACGCGTTCGCTCGTTTGCTTTTGAACTTGCAGTGCAGGTAAAATTTAATTTTCTTTCTTTTATTCTGTACCAAATCCCATCATTGAAGAATTCTCACCGGCGAAGACGGCCTTAGCTGAACCACTTGATTTCTACTACCAGACTATTTTTGCGTGTGGTGTAGGGTTGAGAATATAACTTTTCCATTTTCCATGGATGTTGTAAGCAGCGACTAAGGAAAGTAGGTTAATTAATGCTTTTCAATGACGACTATGACGATACATTTAGGGCAGTCATTGAAGCATTACTGCTCCGAATTTTTTTACTGTGAACCGAATTGCATACAATTTTGGAATTAGGTTCATCTTACCCTTAACTTCAAAAGTGAAAATGATTTGAACTCCGCAACCACCCTGGATATCGATAGAAGGCCTAATTTTAAGCAAAAAATCATCTATAAAGTTTTTCAAAAAATCCAATACTTTTCAAGTTATTGGCA